>WYDI02017207.1:0-18133 GCA_009867235.2 Psittacus erithacus
GGAGGAAGCAGAGACAGGACACCTGACCCAAACTACCCAAAGAGGTATTCCATACCACAGCACATCATGCCCAGTATATAAACTGGGGGCAGTTACCCGAAAGGGCTAGATCACTGCTCAGATCAGGCTGGCTGTCGGGAGGTGGTGAGTGGTTGTATTCTCTTCCCTTGTTATTTCCCTTATCATCATCATTATTATTGGTGGTAGCAGCAGTGATTTGTGTTATACCTTAGTTACTGGACTGCTCTTATCTCAACCTGTGGGAGTTGTATTCTTTATTCTCCTCCCCATCCCTCTGGGAGCAGGGGGAGGAAGGGGGGAAGTAAGAGAGCAACTGCATGACTAGGCTTAAACCACGACAGGTGCTCAACTTACAGAGCTGTTTTATCAAAAACACAAGGCTGATATGAGCTTGCAGGCGTGCTCACAGTTGCACTTGTGCATACAAATCAAGTATTTGTATGAGAAATCACACCATGTGTACATACCTTTTGTGGGAGGCACAAGCTGGTGTCCACATTCTTTAATGTGTTCCTCAAAAACATTTCCCAATATACATCTTCTTCAGGAACAGTGACAATTTCTAATATTTTTTCGAGGTAAGCATTTGCTTCACATCCTTTGCTAAAATGGCTTTCAAAACTGGGTGGTCAGACTGCCTCTGTTAACAGATTCTGACTTAACTATGAAACAAGTCTAGGAAACAGTGGATTGAGAAAATGAGCTTTATAAACTGGCAACAGAAAAGCCATGCACGGGCATTTTGAAAATGGGAATTATATTCTTTCTTCACTGCTTATCACAAATATGTATTGAATGGTATGCCTTGATTCATAGCAGTCTTTCAGACATCTTTGCTGTCAGGACGTTTCGTAATGAGCAGATTACTTTTTGCCATATTTCACTCTTAATTTCAATGGCAGTCACTGCTGACTGTGCTTCCTTTTCTTTCCAGAAAAGTATACCTGTAAAGTACTGTGGGTTTTATATTTGGTTAGAGGCAAGAGCTTCACTGTGCTATCATCGTCATTAGCCAGATGGCCAGAAATGGCTACCACTATGAACTGGAGGGTTGTCCCAGTTTACTTTTTGTGGTTCCTGGGTTAAATTTAATGTAAGATCTGAAATAGCTTTTAGGTAGGAAATCTTCATTGTTGGTACTTTAACATTTCATAAGAGATTAGGCTATGGATTTGAGCTCACTGTTGACCTGTGTAGGGACTTTTGAGCTCCTTCACCTCTGCCATGCTTCCTATCTGAAAAAAAAATGCCAAATCCCAGAGAAAAATGGTATTTCTATTTGAATCTTTTATGATAAAGCTTTTCTAGATGTCAATTTTATGTAATACTATATAGACGAAAAATAAATAAGTTTTTTTGAAAACCAGCTATACAAATTCCAATTATTATACCTTCTACCTATTCAGAATTTGTTTTACTTATCCTAGTCAATCTATTTAAATAAAAAGACCAAAAATGTCTAATATTCTGAGCTTGTTTTGCTGCCTATTATATGCTACCAGCAGAAATGGCTGCATTTTTTTATCATAATGGCTCTTGTCATTGTTCATTGATAAAGGACATGTATGAAAATTGTCATGTAAATGTGACTTGTCATCTGACTGTTGAACTAAAATCTCATCAACTACTATGGAAGTTGCACCAAATCAAAGGCAGGATGTGATACATGGTAGGTGTTCTTTACATGATGAGAAATCTGCTTTAAGTAAGTTTTTGAGAAAACACATAGCTAGTAAAACTCACTGTTTTGAGCTATTGACAACTTTCCTCTTTTCCCAAATATAATAAATGTTTGGGTTTTTTCTCCACAGCACTCTACTGGCTGTGGGGAAAAACATTCTCCTGTTAATGCAGCACAATGTGCTGCAGGCGTTTTTGCTGCCAGGGCATGCTGCTGGCTCACGTTGAGCTTACTGCCTAGCAAGACCCTACAATCCTTGGATTTTAATCCTTTATTATCTTTGTAGATGCCATGATTTGGAATCAGTTCTGCCCAGAAGAGTTAAAGAAGTATAAGGCTGCACTGTGAAAAGGAATCGGTAGAAAAGTAACATTGAGCTTGGTATTCTTGTGCATCCCATGAGCTTCCTTACTGATACTGATTTTTGTGGAGTCATTTCATTATCTGACAACGACAAAAGACAGCTTTTATTATCCTAAAGAATGATGATTTTCCTACCTGTTAGATGGAAAGAATAGTGGGGTCACATTCACATAACTTCAGTGAGTTTTGCATTTATTAGGAAATCCTGTTTGTGATGTGTCTAGGAGTAAGACAGGGAGAGGTCATCAAACACTAAAATGCCTAAAAAGGTCTCTATCTGGAGAAAGAAAGGGAGTTATAAGCAGAAGGGTAAGTCTGATCACCCTATGCTTATGGCTGTTTATAAGCCTAAAGTATAAAGTTTGAAGTACCTAATAAATGAAGCGTGCTCTGAGAAAAAGTTCAAACCAAATACACACACACACCCAAGCTAAGCAAAAGAGTACCTACACCAAATAACTATTAAATAAAAGTTGATGCTAACATCAATTAATTCCCTGGAAAACACATAATTAATTGTGAAAAGTGATGGATTTCCAGCATTTCTGAAGTACAGTATTCAGAATGTGGGTCATTTTGTAGTTTCCCAATTTTCTTTCCTTATTTTTCCTAAGACTTTCATGTTGATATATAATAAATGCTGAAGTCTGGTTTGGAAATCAGTTGCTTCCTTTCCTCAAATCTCTCAGAAGCATGACAGCACATATGTATTCCACATCACAGTACTGGAAAAAAAAAATGACAACCAAGATCCTTCCCACAAGAGACAAATTGTAAATAGAATTGGAGCTTACTGTGAAACTGCTTGGAAGAACAAAACTGGCAGTGAAGTGAGTGTGAATTTGCACTACTCTGACCTTGAGGCAGCACCCCTGAGAGGTATAAACTGAAATGTAGATGGCCAGAATAAAAGTCAGTAAAAGAGCTGGTGAGGTATTCAAGGAAGTAGGATGTTATATTTTTCTATGAAATCTTTTGAATACTTGAATACATGAAGAAACATAGCCTAGAAATACTGTATACTTTCAATTGAATAATGCTAGTTCTAAAAACCTCCATTTAATATTTTACTTCTAGTTTTTTTGCTGTTTCTCCATTATTCATATTATGATACACATTATATGCTGCTCTCATTAATTATTGAATGATTCTCTTAAAAAACACTTTATGGTTTCCGTGTAAAGAACCAAAACCTGTAATAATTGGCTTGTCATCACCCAAATAGGGTAATTCACCACTTAAGCAATGCCACTTATGCCTTCTCGTGTTTCACAGTTTCAGAACATTAAGATGCACAGAGCAACTCAAGATACCTGCTCACGCAAAATTAGTTATCTTAAAATGACCACTACCCTCAGTGAATCAAAATTCATAATTCTCCTCTGTGGCTGCTCATTTGCTTACTCTCTCTTAAAGTGAAAGCTAGTTGCTGATGAGCTACATACTGAATAGAAAGACTGAACACTGAAATACCATTTGTTCTGAAAGGATATACTTGACATAGAAGGTTATACATGAAGGACCAAAAGGAAAAATGTTTATCTGCTCATTCATCCATCCATGTGCTACTCCTTCTGCCCTTTTCTGATATGCTTAAAGGTTTCAGTCTTTAAGTTCGATACTTCTGTCTGAAGGACATAATGAGGGTTTTTTTAAACACGTTCTGCAAATGAGATGGCAGTTTCTCAGTTGTAGTCCATGAAAACTATTATTGCAGATTGATTGTTAACTTTTTTCCTAGCAGACAGTTTTATCTCACAGTGGGATCTTCTGCCCCCTTCACAGACTTGAAGTTAAAAATAAGCTGTAGTTCGGACACTTGTTATTATGTTTCCTCTTAGCATGTGACTGATTTTTGGACAAAACCCACATTTCACTCCCTTTCATTTGTTTCCCAAAGCTTTAGTTTTGCTACTGAATATCTCTAAAGAGCATACATTAGTTACTTGCTGCTTCTTCTTCTACACTATTCCTGTCTTTCAGTAGATATCAATTCTTTTAGAGACAGAAGAAAAGCAATGTTGCATACCTGCCCACTGATCTTTATTTTCCTGCACTTACTTATTTGAAAAGCTAACCTACTTGTGTTGACAGATTTTGCTGGTCATTTGTTTAACAGAGCCTTGGGCTATTCAACCATTTACTATTGTAGCTGAAGGTAGCTTGTGGCATTTTCATCTGCCAGGCAATAATCACTGTTATCTTATTCTGTGTTGCTTGTTATCCAGGCCCAATGTGTTGAATTTATTTGTTAATATGGAAAAGCTCAAATGTTGTTAGGTTTTTTGGGCTATAAGAAAAGTAAATACAAATAAAAGAGGAGTCCAACTATCAAGCTTCTTTTACAAAATATTTTGAAATAGCATTTATGGGAGATAGGTATGAATTAGAAAAATATTTCTAGAAGCTATTTCAAGTAAAATATCAATACCCATGCTTTCTGGAGAGGATTCTTTCAGCTAGAACACTAAAACTACAATGATTAGGCTTTGATCCTGAACTAATAATGAAGGCAACTAGATTTGAGAAGTTGGCAAGAAAGCATTAAATATAAGTGAGAAAGAAATATGTATTAAATCTTATGTACCTAGAAATGAACTATTTTCCTTCCCTTATGTTACACGGATCTTTGTGTGCAGAGATGATTTTTGTTTGGAAGAAAATGTCTCCAAGACACCAGTTTGCCACAGGCTTCCAAAGGGAAGGTCAAGTGACAGAAAAGATAACTTAGAGTGATCTACTGAATGCTGCAGTTAGGTTATTTACAGTATTGGAATGTCACATTTATATCTGTATCTTTGAGTACCTGTTCACTCGACTATAATCTGTTGTGTAGACATATGCCATTTTCAGATGTTTGGGACCGTATGTTCCTTATTTTAGAAGAATGTAGGCAGTCAAGTGTGATGCAGAAGATTGTGCAACCCTCATTGTGCAACCATGGCACATCCAACGCATATTGTTCTCTTTACACACAGCAGGTCTGTGAAACAGCATGGAACATACCATGTCTTCAGCTATTCTGGAAATAATAGCTCTTAGTTTGGAATAAATTCGCAGCCTGGAAATTCCTTTCTGAACAGTTAATATTTATTATTTTAATGGGTAAACTCTTTTCTTGGGTATTTTATTGTTATTCTCTTAGATTACCCTGTTTACAAGGGCCCTAAGGAGAGATATATTCAAGGAGGTATCAATAAAAGCTTGATCCAGCAATCAACATAGTCAACCAAACCCTGTTAAGAAGCAGTGAATTTTGCTCTGAAACAGCTACCTCATTGTAATACATTGCTATAGTTGTGCCTGCTATTGGAAACACTTTCTTCCCACTGGTGTTAAGAACAGTATGTATAATTGAAATTGGAATCAGTACTGAAACTGAAACAAAGAAAATTTAGAAACAAAACAGTCAGGAAGACCATATTGTACCCATGTTGGGATCTGGTTGGGTATACAAGATGTTTACTCAACTGGGTAGATAATGTTTTGCATCCCACAGTGAGAGCATGAAACTAAAGCAATTTTACTGAAGATCCTGCAAGGCTGCATTTGGCATAAATCCTGTATATACATAATAGATACATAATATCAGCATAGTAACAAACCTTCATGAGTCTAAGCCTGAATAACAAAAGCTATTATTATGTTCTTACACTGTATGCTAATGTTATTTGTTTAGTAACAGAGCTATAGCAAAATGTTTTGCAGTTTCTGCAGTCTCTTGTTTACGCCCCCTTGGATACTGTTTTTATCCTAAATTTGGTACAGTTCTGGTCAGTAATGTACAAAACAGTGAAAGCTGTTCTGGTGAGGAGATTCACGTACTGCAGGTGCACAAAAGGTAGTGAACTGTGAAAATAGTCAAGGGACCCTAACTGCCATTATCACTGATTTACCAACAGTGTTTCTGGTGATATTATGTCCCAAAATTAATCTGTCTGAAAGCAGCCTTCCCTGATAGATCTCTATAGAATCAGTTTCAAGTACTTCCTTTTCTCTAGACAAGATCCTGCATTTGAATAAACATAGTTTAAGAAAGGAGCTTCATGTTTCCTGATTTCCTTTTGGACCCATGCTCTTTGCAAGGTTTCAGCCCTAAAGCTGCCAACTCCTAACTTCATTTGGAGCTAATGGCATATCCTTTAAATTCATCTGGAAATCTTTGGCTTATTGAATACTTTCCATGGAGCTGCCGTTCACTTGGTCCCTTCAGGATCCAAATTTAAAATATCAAGAAAATTATTTAATTTTCCCATAAGAAACCAAATTATACCCTTTAAAAGTCTAATAGCATTTTTTTTTATTGTGATGTATCAAGGAGGAGACAACTTTGAGCTGTCTCTTTGGACAAGAGGAAAAAGAAAAAGCCCAAATTTCCTTTCTACCAGAGAAAATTTGAGTTGATAAAAAAATATGATTTTCTGTGAGAATATAATAGTGAAAAAATTACAATAGTTTCCTTAGTTTCCCTAATGCCTTTTACCATGTCCCAGTTACTAACACAAATTAATAAACTCATCATTTTCTTCACTTTGAAATTGTTATTTCTTTCTGTGAATTCTAAACACATGCCATACAGAGAAAAAACAAGTATACATCATGAAAATGCTCACATTTGTGTAGAGGCAAAACATAAGTCATCAACCAGAAAAAAAAATTGTTTTTTTAATCTTAAGCATTGAAACCATGCTCTTATCTAGTGGTTGGGGTTGTTGGAGCCAAACCTTGCTTTTGTATACTAAGTTAATGCTGCCAGTTCTACTAGTATAATGTTGAAACTAATTATCGGAGTAATATCATTTGTACACAGTCTGATCTTTCATTATCATCGAAGCAAATGCACAGTTATTGCTAATTCTAAGAGCCATCTATGCAGAGCTTTTCTATTTTTCTTCCCAGGAGTCTGTTGACTACTACATGGATCCAAATATTTTAGAGGCTTTCAATACAGTCAGACTTTTGGGAAGACCAGGCCGTGTAGTAAACCAGGTCTCTCATCTTCAAATACTTACTAAGCATCACAGTTCCTTTTGCCATGAATGGCTAGAGCAACACCTGTAACAAAATATAGTGACTTCCTGTACCTTCAGATTTGTTTCTAATCCTATGTGTTGCCTGCAGATCCTTACCTGTGTCCTTAGGCTCAGTTGTGATGGCAAAACTTTGATCTTAGGTATCCTTTCTGCCAGAAATGTTCTCTGTGGAATTTTCAAAGTGTATTTCCTCTTGAAGAATTGTATATTGAGATATAATTTGAAGATCTGCAGGAATCATCTTCTTTCTGTTTGGAAGGATGCACAATGCTCTTTCACTGTTTCCTTGATCTTTCTTATACAGTACTACACCATCTTCTGTTAGCTTTATATTTAGGAGGATTTCTGTTTGTGATCCTCTGTGACTTGTGCATGGGGCACAAGATGTCAGTTTCCTTAATTACTGTGGTCAGTTTATTTTACGTCAGGAAGAATCTGTCTTCATGTTTTATTTTCTAATTAAAATGAATATACCAAATTCAGACCTGCTATGAATAAGTATCCTATGTTAATTTCACTGGATACGTTAGGCCCGATGATGCACCAGAGTTGTTTCGACTTGACAAAAGGTTAACGCAAAACTGTATTGCTGCTGTTAGTAAAACTGCTCAGTGTCAAAGATAGAAATGCTTTCATATGTGTAGTAAGAAGTGAAGGGTTACAAAAGCCTGAATTATTATTATATGTATCATTCTTATTACAGAACATACCCATCTCAAATCTAGCAGCTAGTTTCTTGGTTGGATACTTTTTGTAAAAGCAGCAGAAAATAATTCTTTTTGTAACTGATAAATCTGTTTCTGATCAGACGACTTAAGCACTGCATTCTTCCTCTCTAGTGGCCAAAATCCACCCCAAGTAGTAATCCCTTCTTTATAAGAAGAGATATCAAATCCCCTCCAACTGTTTTCCATTGAGAAAAAGCTGCAGGCAGCCTCATGCAGCCCATAGTGATACAAGATCTTAAATTCTAATTTCTGAAGGCTTTTGAAATCAAATGCATTACTTGGATTATTCTGTACCTTGTTTGGATTATTCTCTATCTCATTCCTTTTCCTAAACAAATTATTTCTCAGTGATTTGTGCATAGTTTCTATCATCTAATTAGAACAGATCTCCTCAAACATTTTATCTTTTCCTTCTGTAAAATGCCATTATTACCTATGGAACATGGGTTTGGCGTAGGAGCTATAGATTCTCAAATGCCCTGAAAATACTTTAGAAGTGATCTAGAACAGCAAAACTTTTTACGTCCTTCTGTTTTCATTAATTCTTAACCAAAATAGAGTAAAACTTAACTGCTGCTTAATGTCAGGCAGGCAAACAGCACTGACACTGTGCAGCCTGGAAAGAGTCAACATGGCTTTCCAGGAGACCTGTATTTTCACCAGTAACTCCAGTGCTCAGGAGCCAGAACAGAATTTCCTGGGCACAAATATTTAGTATTAAGGTTAAGTTTATGTCTGGGTCTTTTGTTCACCTGTGACAAGGAGGAGAAAGATGACACATTATAGAGGTGTGTAGCTGTGGTGCATACAAAGCAGGTGTCAGTCAAACCAGAAAAAAAGCTTCTGTGCTTGCTACGATGCTAGAAAATAAAAGTCTACTAACCAACATTCCTAAGAATTAAGTCACTGGGGTTTTTTTTGTGTTAAAATATAGCACTTTCTGAATGACTGCGTCAGTTCCTAAGATTACATGGAAGTTAAGATTTTCTAGCATCCGAAGAAAGTACATGTGTTTAGATAAAAGTAAAATCAATAAACCTACAAGTCAGAATAAAGAAGAAGTTCTTATGGTTTTCTTCCACACTTCGTTCCCTTGCCTTCTTTAAAAGTCCAGTAATATTATTAAAAATAAGTTGAAGGTGTTATTGTCTTTTAAGTAGTTACCAAACACAAATATCCTGTCTCTTTTCCTGCCAAAGAATCATTACAGCTGCAACTAAAATGGCTCAGGAATTTAAGTTTTCCTTACATCTGCTTTGCCCAGAAGAAATGTGGATTCTTTTGCTGACTTCTTGTAAATATTCCGATAATGTAACAGCTTCATGCATTTGAAGACTCTTTTCATTTTTCAGAGGAAGGTAAATAAAGATAGGTTCTATAATTCAGCCTCATGGTGAGTACCTGCAAGGTGCTGAATGTGTTCTGGAAAATTAGGGAAATGAACAGGAAGATTGCACTGACACTAGACAAGTCCTCATTTATGAAAAAGAAAAAGAAGAATAAAATAACATTTAAAATGAGATTAACTGCCATGCCAGGGCACTTGCAAAATCAGAACATTCCTAACAAACTGGATTGTTCTGGTCATCAGTGATCTCTGGCAGGGACCTCAATCTTCAGTTCCTTTTCTACTGATAATGGGTAAAGAACACCCTTTTGTAGCTGATTTCATCTGTCTATTCAGACTTCATCTCCTCCTTTGATGTCAGAATTATCTAATTTCTCAGTTAAATGTCATTTCTTGTTTTATATGAGAAGAATTGTATAAGACACACTGCACATTCAGTCCTTCAGTAGAACGTTTATCTTTCTGTCTCATTGATTTTGTAGGCAGTTTTCTCTCCAGTGTCCCTTTTCTCTTTGAGATGTCTATTATGTTGTGGTGGTGTTTTTGTGTTTTTTTGTTGTTTTTTTTACAATGCCCAAAGAGTTTCTCAGCAAGCTTTAAGTTCCTCACTTTATTATAACAGGGAAATGACTCTGTGTCATGCATGAGATTTGGGATTGTTTTGTCTTAGAGGGATAACACTGCTTGGGGAACGGAGTCAGATCAAATATATTGCATCAAACCTTCAGGCTCCAGAGAGAATATCTTAGGTTTTTCTGGCTTTCAGATGACACGGCCTGTTAACTGAATGCAAAACTGGAATGCCAAATCAAAAATGTTTCTTCCAGGATCTATAGATGATGACGCTTAACTTCTGCACTAATGATGCAGCATAAACAGAAATCTTACTACATAAACCCCCAAACTGCACTCTACCCTGCTGTATATCACACAATAAGCACTCTCTCATTCTTTGGAACTGCCATTCCTTAGGTGCTTATCCAGGGTATTCTGTGATTCAGAAATTGCTGGATGAATCATTAAATTCACAGAGGCCTTTTTCATGTCACCAGAAGTATAGGAGTACTTAATCCATAAACAAAACAATAATCTTTGGTTTCACAATATCCTAAACTAGCAATTGAACCTACCCAGGTAAGGCAGGGTGCTAATGAGAAAACCAAACAGAGAAGCTTCAGTGCTACCGAAGCGGGTTGAAAATGCTACTTCAGTCACTCAAAGAGCACTGTTCTTCTCCCTTGTTTCAGATATAAACTGTTAGAATTTGCCATGAATATCTCTGCTCAGGCTTGTGACTCAGAGAAAGGGCTTGGGGATATGTTTAGGACCAAGATGAGCTTGGACAGACTGCCTCCAGAATCCTTCCAACTTTAAAGTTGGACTGTAGTGGGTTGACCTTGGCTGGACCCCAGGTGCCCACCAAAGCCACTCCATCAATCTCCTCAGGGCAGTGGAGAGAAAAAAGAAAACAAGTTTCATGGGTCGTGATAAGGACAGGGAGACATCACTCACCAGTTACTGATGCGGAAAAAACTGGCTCAACTGAAGGAAATTCATTACCAATCAAATCAGAGTAATGAGAAATAAAACCACATTTTAAAGCACTTTTTCCCCACCCCTCCTTTCTTCCCAGACTGAACTTCAATCCCAATTTTCTCTATCTCCTCCTCTGCCAATGGCGCATGGGAATGAGGAATGGGGGTTGTGGTCAGTTCCTCACATGTCTTTGCTACTCCATTCTCCTCAGGGGAGGACTTCTCACACTCTTGCCCTGCTTCAGCATAGGGTCCATCCCATGGGAGTCAATCCTTTATGAACTTCCCATGGGCTGCAGTGCTTCACGATCTGCTCCAGGGTCTGAAAGAGGGCTTATAAGAAAGATGAAGGGAGATTTTTACCAGTCTGCAGTGACAGGACAAGGGGCAGTAGTTTTAAAATGAAAAAGGGTAGCTTTAGATAGGACATAAAAAAGAATTTTTTACGATGAGAGTGGTGTGACACTGGCACAGGATGCTCAGAGAAGCTGTGGCTGCCCCATCCCTGGCAGTATTGAAGGCCAGGTTGGATGGAGCTTGGAGCAAGCTGCTCTAGTGGAAGGTGTCCCTGCCCGTGGCAGGGTGTTGGAACTGGATGAGCTTTAAGGTACCTTCCAACCCATCAGCTCCATGATTCTATGTTAGATGCTGCCTGTATGATCTCTATACTAGATATTCTGTTGAGAGATGACTGACACATAGAGACAGATTTTTTCTCTTTCTTAATATCTAAATATGTGCTTCAGGAAAGATGCCAGTGATGAAAGTGATGTGATCTTTTTAACAGATGTAAACAGCCCTCAATTTATAGCTTCAACCAAGAGTCTTTCAGAGAAGATGTCATGATCTAAAATTATTTTAAAACTAATAATGAAATACACTGAAGAATCTTTTTGAGTGAGAAACAAAATGGTATTTTGCCATAAAACCCCTACAACCTATACATAACATTTCTAGGCCAATGACTCACTACTGCTAATTTTTCTAGATTTGGAGAAATGTTGTATATTTTCAGACCAAGAGAGTTTAAGAAATGGGCCTTGCAAAAAGCACAGGATACATCTCAGGAGGATGGTGTTACTTTGGGTACAAGACCTCACAACTGTGTGACTTGTAGCATAACTCGCAAATATCAGTTGCATCAATGCTTTAACGGGATGATAAAGTAGAGATCTTTCTATATGGAAAGTCTGTTTTCAATCTGCTTGGGGAGAGGTACTTTCCCAGAAAAGCTTATCTAACACCTGTTGTGCAAATTGAAAAATTACTATTGATCTGACTGAGAATGAGATCAGCCTCATACTGGGAAAAATGACACATATTTATATAATAGTTAATGCAGGAAAGCAATTAGTTCCTTGCTTGATAACTTGCTATAAATTTAGCAATCAATCACCGACAATTAGTCATGTAACCTTTTTCCTAGTATTCAATTCTATCTCACATTTTAAAGAGATTTCTCAGTTTGCCTATATGTATTGCACATTATTCTTCTTTTTTCATTGGATGAAATAATTCTACAAAGTGTTATTTCTCCTTTATGTACTTTAAGGATTTAATGAATCACATTAAGAGTTAAAAAAGAAGGAATTACAAGCTTTTATACTGTACTTGGAGTAAAGGGATAATGGACATTTTCTTAATCAAATACATGAGATGTTGCAAAGATGACCAGAGGAAGTTAGCGTAATTACATGGAATGCCTGAGTAATAATGAATAGTCCAAAGCCAGCTGTATCTCTGTATCTCCCTGGTAAACAGTGAGCTTCAAATGCAATAAATATTATTGTATTGACTGAAAATTAGCTTGCTGAAGAAGCATGCAATTGTTTCAGCAGTAATTGCTTTTAAAGAACATAGTCCTCCTGTGTCTAGCATTCCAATAAAGAATAAAATTAATTACTGGAAGCAATACTAAATCATAAAAAAATATGGTAAGATATAAATCATTGAATGCATATCATATTTTATTTTGCAAGGTGCTTTCTAAATTTGAGCATAATTTATGTACTGTGTTAGGCCTAGAAAAGAAAAAGTCTGTATAACAGGAGCTGGATGTCTTCAAATCTGAGAGGTTTCTTATTATGGTAGACTTCAGTGGACATATGGGAAATAGGGCCTCCTGTCTTCCATATGTGCTGAACAGATAGAGAACAGATTGTGCTGATAGTAGCGATATCTGCTTCATAATCTCACATACAAGCTGTGACCAGTCAATCACCAACATCATGTTCCAACAACCAACTGAGAAAAACATGGATTGGGAAGGCCCGTATTAACTGCATTCTTGTCACCTACTTGAGTGACTTTTAAATCACTGCTGTGATTCCAGCTGACTGCTACACAGATCATTTGATTTGCTCAAAACTCATCACAAAAATTGTGCAACAAAAATATAAAGCAAGGAAATTTACAAGTAATTGTATTACAAAAATATAAAACAAGGAAAATTACTGTGTGTTCAAACCATTCTATGTTCTTTCTAAAGCTGAAATTGTCTTTTATGACACCAGTAATGAGGAAAATGGCAAGTTTTATATGATTATTTATGTAAATTATTGACTTTTATCTAGGGGACAAGAAAACTGATTTGATGTCAATGGTGATACAATGCACCTTCAGATGAAAGAGAAGCAAAGTGCTTTGCAGGAACGAAGTCTTCTTTGGCTGGACTCTATTACCAGCAAACTGACTTACAGCAAGCTTTGACATACAGTCTAATCAGATTAACCCAGAGGAAAGATTAGTCATGAAATGCTAACGCTGACAAATTGCAGATATGTGCTGATGAAAGCCATGAACTTGCTCTTTGCTAATCTTCTTGCTCAGTATGGTACATGACAATGAAGATCAAGAACAGAGACAAAACCATACATATCACAGACTGTGGAAGTATAAAAAGGCATTGTATCTTTAAGCATCTCCTCATTGTCAACACATCCATTTTCTGAGGTGTGTGAAATCTTGAGATGCCTACTTTCACCTTAGGTAAGCTGCCAAGTGTATGTGAAATGAACAGTGCAGTCATGTCCATCTGAATGACAAGGCAACCAGTTTAGAAGGCATCTTGCTGAGAAAAAAGCCAAAAAAATCCCCCAACAACCCCTTCCCCCCAAACCACCCCACCCCATCCTAAACAAACCCAAAACAAAAAAGGAAGTGCAAGAACTCCATTGAGTGATTAGCCCATCCTTTTTTTTTTTTTTTTGCAGGATTCCTCCTGTTTATGTGCTAGAATTAAATCTGCTCAATGGATTGGGTAGGTGCACTGTATACTGATGAAAGTAAATTTGTAGGACATACTTAGAAAATCTTGGTTTAATTGGTATTTTGCATTGCTTGTGATACAGACAAAGAATGAGCTCTGCTGCACATGTCTTTGACCAAGCCACTACTGGAGGCTATGTCTGTACCAGTTGCTGGCCCTAAGGGTAAGTGACATAATGCAGCTTGCCTTCCTATAGCTCTTTTCCCTCCTAAAATAGGATTGTCTTCTCTATACCGCCTATCAAAGCCCTGAATACATTCCTAGGGCTTAGTTGCATCATGTCACCCTGCCTTAAGTCAGCAGCTGGTATGCTGCGCAGCCTTGGTTCAGAGTACTGTGTTAAAGAACTGTTCCTCCCCTTCTCTTGAGGGCTGCGCCGAAGCTCAGGCCCTCAACCTTGGCTCTGCCTGAGCTATGCTGCAGCCCTGCCTGTGCATGGCCATGTACCCAAGCACAATCACTCCCTACTTCTGCCCCTGCTCCACTGGCTCAGCTTCATATCTGGATGTGGTACCTTCCTCATCACTGTAGCCTTGCCTAGCGAGCACTGATCTGCTGACTCACCCTGGCATCACTCTGCACTTTGCTTGGGTATTAACAATCACATCTTTGCTGGTTAGATCCCTGCCCTGTGCCTGTCTTGCTGTCGTGAAAGCTTCCTGGCACACCTTCCTCTATGGAGCAGCTGGTATGTCACTTACAGTGAAATTATAGCCCTTACTTACACATTCAAAAACCGTGGTTTTCTTAGTTCTACACTGCAATTTACACAAAATATCTAACTAGAATTTATTTTACATAATATCTCATAAAAACAATGCCAGCAGGTAATCTTCTTAGCAACAGGCTATTAAAATAAATACCAGATTGCATTATAGATTTTATGTTTTTCCTGTCTGAAAGTAATCTGAAAAATGTCCTCTTTTTATTTTGCATATGGAAATGAGGATGAATACAAGCTTGAACTTTATCCTTTCTAACTATATAACCCACAGTTTCTTCACAGAGTGCCTTCTAGCTGGTATCAGTGCTATTGCTGTAAGATGTAGAAATTGAAGATAGAGAGACTGTACATACTGCTTTAAAACTTTTCTATCTTCAATGAATATTTTCTGTCACAAGGAGATAAACGTTGCTTTCCAAGGTCTATGTGGTATCCAGAAGAGCTTAGTTATGCCCCAGGTTTTCATACAGCCTTTATTTTACCTAGCCTATTTCTCCTAAAGACCTGGAAGAGTTTGTTCATTGCTTCACACTATTTAATATTTTAGCAACAAATTAGAAGAAAATAGCATTATTGATAACATCTGTGGATAGCACAAGGGTTAGAGAACTAGTATGTAGCAGAAAGAACAAGTGTTTTATTGCTAATAAAATAATCAATAAGCAATATGCTTTTTAGTATGTCCAAGTGCAAAACTGTATCTTTAAGAATAAAAAATGCATTCCTAGCTTGTCCATGGGGCACACTGCTCAACACCACAAACAACAGCATTGTATCTCACATCTGGATTAATTAAATGTGCACCTACCCTTAGGAACACTGGTTCCATGTAACTCCAGCATATTTTTCATGATACAATGGCAGAATTGTAGCCACCAGGGAAATGCTATAAGAAAAAAAATGTTAACAGTACAGTCTCCTAAAAAGTACTATATGCGTTTTATACAATAAAACTTCTGATTTATAAAAACAATGGTTTAAAGGTATTGAACTGGGGCAACAGTGTTTAGACAGGAACTCTTATTTTCCCAAACATAATGCAACATGCTGGGATGCATGTCCCTTGACTTGTGACTGCTTAATACAACAGCGGCAGGGTAACAATTATTTAAGTTTACAAAAACAAATTCTTCAGCAACAATACTTAAACAGTCCATGTTTACATTGCAATGTTGAAATTGTGTAAAAGCTGTAGCATCTGGTAAAAGCACTGATGCTAACTGTTCCTGAGCTGCTCTCTGCATGCCAGGCAGACCAAGCTGACACCATGCTGAACTGATAGGGAAAAATGAGTCCAGAAGAGCGATTGTAACAGGCTGTTTCAGAATTAAACTGACTCGATATCATTATTTATTCTGTTTAAACAGAAAAAGTGATGGGATTTGTTCAGTACTTTGCCAGACCTGATTTATCTGGTCTTTTATCTCTTATGGGATTATTATGATGCCTAATATTAGTATACAATAAATTATGCATAGTTATACCACACAAGTGGATTTGATAATCAAAACACATGTTGATTTTGCACCAACACTTGTAAGTACCATGATTCTGAAATCTGTGAGATTTCAAACAAAACGTTTCACCACTTGTTGAAATGTCAAAATTTGTTGTTTTCCCAGGAGTTCCTGTTTGGCTTTAATAAACAATTAATAGCATTTTCTATTTCTAATAGAAAGCTTTACATGAGAAAATGGCTAATTATTTGTTTAAAATACTTGGATTAGTTTTTCCATTTGTAGATTGGTAGTCATTCAGGCATCCTTTGATATTGTTATCATGTACTTTTGACCAGCGATGTGGTATCCAATCTGTTTAAAATGTCTAAGCAAGAAGCAAAAAGTGAGTGAATACTGGCAAAACACATATCATAATATACATGTTCACAGTATTATTGTTAATAATGCAAAGAAATGAATTTTTCTCTCAATGAAATAGAGGATAGGATAGAAAACAGGTAACAGTCACTCTCCCTCAGGGGATAAATCTCATCTGTAATATGCAGACCCTACTCATTTGTCTGCAAAATACTCCTTCCAAAACACATTTTGTAAGACTGTACTCCTGCCCAGTGAAGCAGTGGGTATATTAGGAGGAGCTGCCCTGTTGGCAGGGAGTTAAAATGCCTGGAAGAGTTAAAGACTGATGCTCTGGAGCTCTCCACATGAGGTGCCCCTGGAAGGACATGCCTAGGCACTGCCAGACTAAGTGTTAACAGACCAAATGCAAAGGGGTTTTTATTTCATTCACACAAAACTTCTTACTGTTTTGGCAAATAAATGATGCCTGATACTGCAGTAGTTACTGCTGTGGTGTCTGTTACTGTGATTAGTTTAGGAAGACACCTCCCCTAGGCTTCTATGTGCCTTGCATTTAACTTCTGTCTCTGACATAAAATGGCAGAGGGAAGACCTGTGCCCTAGCACACCAGCACCGCCTGAGCTTACTCCGGGGGAGGTGGGCTTGTGCTGGGATTCCCACTTCAGAAGTACTTCCTCATTTTTGAGCTTTGCTTTTGGGGATCTGGCAGGGAAGGAGGTGCCTGGACTTTAATCACTGAAATTTTTAAGTGGTGAAGCTCATCCTCTTTGGAAACTTGCATGTGCATTAACACAGGGGCATCTAAGGTGCTGTGCGTGACTTGCGAAGGAGCCAAAGGGAAGTACAAGAAGGTGCCCATCAAACAAGCTCTGAAGTAAACTCATAGATTATATTTTGCTTGCTTTGTTCCTATCATTTTGTCCATTAGCATGTGAATTGCATCAATTCAGGCTGCTGAGGCCTCATTCTCATTTATAAGAAGGGCACTTCACATCACTCTGGTAATATAAAGAGGCATTAAAATGGGAGTAATTTATGTTTACGCCATTTTTATGGCTATGTTGCTATTAGAATGGTGTAAAGTGGCATTAAGAGAAACCACTATCAGGCTCTTTAGGGTCTTTATTTGCAGAATCCCAGGGATTACAATTCAGAGCCTAAATGACAGAGGAAGTGAAAGTGAGCACATTGAAGAAAAGCATCTGTGGCATATCGCACATACTAGAAAGCCCAGGAAACTCTACTGGTTTAAATTTGCAAAACTTATGAACACCTGGGACTCAAGATCTATTGGAGCTGTGTCGTGGAATTATCTGGAAGCTGCTAACCTCTTTCACAAGTCCAATACTGAAAAGAATGTTTCTAACATCAGAAGGCTATTCACCAGCCTAAATGAAAGTAAATAAATTGGGGATAAATACATTTCCTGTTGTGGTTTAAGGCCTGTCATGCAGCCCACTCACTTCCCCCCGCCCCGCTTCCTCCCTCAGCTGCTGGAGGGATGGGGAAGAGAATCAAAAGAATACAACTCCCGCGGGCTGAGATAAGAACAGTCCAGTAACTAAGGTATAACACAAACCACTGCTGCTACCACCAATAACAATAATGATA
>WYDI02017208.1:0-18886 GCA_009867235.2 Psittacus erithacus
TTAGCATGCCTTCCAGGAGAATCTGCTCCAAGATTTTGCCAGGCACAGAGGTGAGACTGACTGCTCTGTAGTTCCCCGGGTCATCCGTTTTCCCCTTCTTGAAAATGAGGGCTATATTTCCCTTTTTCCAGTCGTCGGGAACTTCACCTGACTGTCATGAAACGGCAATCAATGTGATTCTAAAAAAAATCCCAATAGAAACACTAGACTAGATATTAACTGTTAACTTTAGGGAGCAAGAAACTGACAGTCTAAGCACGGTGGCTCACAAAAACCTTTTGCCATACAGGCAGAGAAAAGCCACAAACCCACGGCTTTGCTCTGCTCCGGCCGATGGGGGAGCCCCACGGGGCGCTCCCAGCCCGCGCCGCTGTCCGCGCCCGTGGTGCTGAACGGCGCCGCCCGATCTTGCCCGAGCCCCTCGAGTTCCCTCCGGGAAGAACGGCGGGATTACGGCTGCAGTAATCGGGGCAGGATTAACTCCCTGGAAACCGGCTGCAATAGCAGCAGCTGCAAATATCCCCACAATGTGGGATATGGAGCGGGGAGGGGTGGGGGGGGCGCATCCACCGCCCAGATGCTGCGTCGCTACTGGGGGAGGGAAAAAACAAATATATATCATCCGCTGCTTTTGGGAAGGGCTGGGCCGACGGGGATCAGGCAGCCCCTCCTCTTCCTCCTCCCTCCTCCTCTTCCTCTCCCTCGCAGCCGCGCTCTCCTGTTCCCGCCAGCCGCGTTCCCTGGAGGGGGTGAGAGGAGCGCAGATCCCGCACTCCCCCCCCGCCGGTGACAAGCGATGGGCGACATTCCCGGCCTCGTGAAAATCAGCGTCTCCCTCAAAATCCAGCCCAACGACGGGGCGGTGTATTTCAAGGTGGACGGGCAGCGCTTCGGACAGAACCGCACCATCAAGCTGCTGACCGGAGCCAAATACAAGATCGAGGTGGTCCTGCGGCCCGGCGCCGTTCAGGCCACGTAAGTCCGTGCTCGGGGCGGCTCCCCCGGCCCTCCCTTCCTCACTGCTTTATTTTTAGAGGTTTAATGTTTTTTCCTGGCAGGGTGACAGCGCGGGGTTTCCGTGATTTCTCCCTCCCTGCCTTTTTGCTTTGGTGGCCCTGTTCCTCAGTCCCTGGCCAGCTGTTCTTAGTGCTCTGGCTCGGGAAAGAGGCCATGTTTAAGAGTCGCTTCCTCCCCTCTCCCTTTCCACCTTCTCCCCAGAGCTCTTTCAAATCCAGCTCCTTTTCTTCCTCCTTCCCCACGATTTGCCCTGAAGACAGAGGGAAGAAGCCCCTCTGGCCCTGCATGTCAGGATACGCCATGCCTAAGCCTTTGCTGCAGCATGGCAAACAGAGACGGGGACCAGGGAGGATGCAGGTGGGGAACCAGCTCCAGGTTGGAGGGGCAGTCCTGAAGAAGAGATTTGACTAACCTCTCCCCAGCTACTCGAGATCAGATCCTCCTGGCTTTCCTTTTGACATCTTCCCTGGAGGACTGCAAAACCCTGACATTTTTCAGGAGCCCCAGTGAGTCAGCAGCACCTGCAGGCCTGCTAAAATCCCTGAGGCATCCCCCAGCACAGAGCCTGCCAGGCTGCAAGCCCACATGCTGGCTCCGAGCTGCCAAGGAAGGGGGGTGCAGGGCTGCTGAAAGGCTGGATCCCATCTCTTTGCAGGACAATGGGCATCGGCGGTGTTAATGTCCCACTGGAAGAGAAATCAAGGGATGCACAGGTGGTCTCTTACACAGGGATCTACGACACAGAAGGGGTGCCCCATACCAAGAGTGGGGAGAGACAGCCCATCCAGGTCAACATGCAGGTATGTGGTTCCCCAAACACGGCATGGGAAGGCAAGGGACAGCAGCAGGGGGCTGTCTCCCAGAGAGAGGTATGGAGATGAAATATTCCAGGACAAAGTCGGATCACAGCTGCTGCCTCCTGGTTTTTTCGTGTCAGTAAGACTGCTGGTCAGAATACAGCTAAAAAACACAAGCCCTGCTTCCCAAGGGAAAGCCAAGAGAGACCAGGAAGCAGTAGGGGGATTTCTAGAGACCTGCAAAGCCCTTTCAGGTGCTGCAGCAGGAAGAAATGTGAGCCGAACCTCTCGCCTCTTCTGCAGGACACTACAGACATCAGGCAGCTCCCACCAAGATCCCTGGCTAGGAATACAATCCCAAGCACTTGGCAAACAGGGACCTCCCTTTTGCCTGCCAGCACCATCAAGTATTTTGAAGCAGAGCATGCCCTAAGCACAAGGGGTGACTAGTACCTTCCACCTGTCATCTGCAGGATGCTGGAGGACCCACCAGAGGCTGAAAGCATGTGTGAAAACAACCTCCTCCTCCCCAGGGCTGTCTTCTCCCTTTCCCCATATCCTTCCATAATCACATTATCTCTGCATCCACAAACAAATTCTTATTCAAGTGGCTCCTTACCCCAACCTTAAAAAGAAGCTCCAAGGGCCAGAACTGGTATATACCATGGCCTCAAAGTGAGGTGACAAAAGCTCCAGCCTTTAAGGCAGCAGAGTTGACAGAAGACAGGAACAGCAGCAGGCAGATTTCCATAGCACTCTTTGGCTGGTATGCTCGGGGTGCAGTGGGAGGTCTGTCTTGTTCTGGCTTTGGTTTGCTTGTTTGGGTTTTTCCCCCTTTCCTGATTACAGTTTTGAGGGATGCTTGCTGTTTATTCTTTGCCTCCTGTACCAAAAAGGGGAAATGGAGCAATCAGCTATCTTCATTCAAAGCTCTCTTAAGGGTCTGTTCCAACTCTCATAAGTTAGGACATTGCCAACCCCACCAGATTTCAGCTTTTTCTCACATTTGTTCACTGCATGCAAGATCTCATCTCCATCTTTTATCTTCACTGTTTTTTTCTGCAGCCATCATTTAGCATAGCAGCCCCCCACTGAATAAGAACTGTCTCTATTTGGTGTTTCTAATAATTACAGCACACCTAACTTAATTGTGGAGACCCACATCACATCAGCAGTTACTACTTCATAATCTTAGGTTAATAAGACTACCCTGAAGTACCTGTCCAGGTTAACCAGTTTTGCATACAGTCACCTCCTTTTAACACCCAGGAAAACCTAACGCCAGTATGACTGCTCAACCAGCAGAACAGGGCTGTTGGATGCCACTGATGAGTACTGCAGTTAAATTTCACAGTCCTTACACCAGGAGGTGAAAGGGCAGCGCTTCCCAAAACCCAGCTGCTTTGACTAAGGCACCCCTATTGTGATAGCCACAGTTAACCTTAAGTGAAACACTCACATGAACCCTGAAAATCTGGATGTTTAACTTTTCTTACGGAGAAAATCAAGTCAAATCACAAATAAAGCAATTCCAAGAAAGGCAAGGAGGGTCTGATTTACAGAAACAAGCTCTGAAGTGTTTTGTTGCAACATCAGAATGCAAAGCCACATTATTTACCCAACCAGTTGCTTTTACAAATCAAATCCTGGGATATTAACTATGATGCCAATAGGATTTTCAAGCATTAAGCAGGTCCTCAACCCATTTTAGGATCTGATCTTCATAGATAGGTTCTTCAGTACTTACTCAGGATGTCCACAATTGTTACTTTTATGTATTAAATATAGGCATCTCAACTGGGATTTATGTGTTTAGGTCATCATTTAGCTGCTCAGCTAGACAGAGCCGTAACAGATTTAGGGAACCAGCCTCAGATACCCCAGCCCAAAAGCTGCTTCTAATACCTAGTTCCTGAATCTTCAAAACTGGGCTTATTACATATGGCTTTAAAATTTCCTACTTCTTTCAACTATGAGGAACTTCTGCCTCCACTTCCTTTTCTAGAACTGTCAGGATCCTGATACATCCTCAGAAGATAAGGACACTATTTAAGGCACAAAATCTGAACTCACATTAGAAATAGACTGTGAGGTCAATCCTGCAGTTAAGCACTGGTTTGATACTCCTGAAAGACACAATGTCCATAAAGGTGCATAAGAATTTCTTTTCCAACTGCTTTAAAACTTCAAACAAATAATTCGTGTTCCTTCTTCAACTGGCTAGTAGACATCTGGCCTGCTACAGCCATAGTTTATACATGTAAAACAACAATCCTGTTTCTGAATTCCAGAATCTGAGGACGCATTTCTGTTACATGAATGCTCAGTTACACTTACTATCCAGAAACTGCTAAACTCTAGCAAATGGTGTAAACTTACTTAGAAACCTCTCATTTTATTCTCGGCCAGACTAGTCTCAGATTGAATAAAGAAGCTAAACTTCTATTCCCAGTAATAATTAGTCATCATATCATCCTAGCATGCAAATTCAGAGGGAATGATTAACTGTTCACACCTATACTACTAGATGAGAGAGAATAGCAGACAGGGAAGTAAGCGTGACCTACAAGTAGGGCCATGCCTCCTCTCTGAGGAAGCACATAAACAGGTTCAGTGGAGGAGCCAGGATTTAGCTGCAGGAGTCATGAGAATTCCAGGGAACTCTGAGGATGCACAATGTTCATGGTGCCACAGAGCTGCTGCATCTGCTAAGCACTGGGTTTGGGGAGAGGCACTGGGTTTAGGGGGAGGCACAGGGTAGTAGAAAATCTCTGCAGTTAATTCGTTCCTTCTGGAAATCCACAGCAAACTACTCGGGGTAGCTCAGCAAAACTGGGTCACTGGAGGAAAACAGAATTTGTTTCCCTCCTCTTGTCCTGTTGAAATTCAGATCCTTCGTACGTTAACAAAATGAAATGCTCTTCTTGTATCATATCACCTTCTACAAATGCTACTAGAAATGCCTTTCATTCCTCAGTTTCCACACTGAGGGTGGCTGATGCTCCTCTCTGACAATTTCTCTTTCCGGATTGTGCACAGTAATATCCAATGTGCTTAACCTTTACTCTTGCATTATGAGTGTATCAGGATTACTATCAAACAAAACAAACAACCCCAAACCTTAATTAAGGTTTTAGTTGCTGGGAGAGATAAAACAGCCTGTCTTTTGACAAAGACATCTGATTCTGTCTTTGTCAAACAAAGGAGCAGAAATATTTCAGATATTCCTTTAAGGTAACACTTGGAACTGGAGCCAAATAAAAACTTTCCCCTAACAGCACACAGCAATTCCTGCTGTTGTCAAGGCTAAATTTAACTTACCAGAGTGGGCTGGGGAAGGTTTAAAGCAATGTCCATTACGCAGCAGCAGCTTACAAACCACATCTTGAATTAAAAAAACCCAACAAACTACATGTCCTTCTGAGAAAACTGGATAGAGAAGACCGCTTGTAAACCAGGAAGAGTCACTGCGTAAAAGGGCTTTCATACTGACTTTGCAAGTGGGATTGTAATAGGCAGATGATTGAAGGTCAGCTCCCAGGCACATGATGGGAATGGAAAACAGTCAAGTGAAGGAGCTGTCATTAAAGTGAGTGATGGAAATATTTAAAAGGAAAAAATGTTGAAGAACAGTGCTGTTCAGTAGCACTGAATCCACACCTAGTATCTAACAACACAACACAATCAAGCCATACTACCGGGACAAGCCGCACTACATACAGGCTTCACACCCACCCTTCAGATTCTCTGCAAGGTCTCAAGGCACAGAAACTCAAAATTTTGCATCAGCATTATAACTGAAATCATAATCTACCCTTGAAATCCTCACAAGGTTTTCCTGATGTTGTAAAGGTGTCTAGCAGTGGCTTAAATAAAAAGGGGAGATTTCCGTTCTACAAAATTTACTAGAGCCACAGTCTCATTCACTCCAAAGTTACAAATACAATAAGAATTACAGACAATGTCTCACTACTCCTTCACTGTACTTGACACTTCTCTGCTAAACACACTGATTATTTCCTTCCTAGCTTCTGTTACTCACACCTCAGTTTGAAAAGTGCACTATCACAGTACAGCTAGCAATTATAGAAATGAACAAATAACTTCTTTTGCTTGTTTCATGTAAAATGCGGAACAGAATCCCAGGGAAGGAGTAAGTGGTCTAATAGCAGCATGTCTCAGTCAAGACACTGCTAACGCAAGGCTACAAAATACGGAGCGTTAAAAATTTCAGCTTAAGCAAAAGAAGGTGCAGCCTCTAGGTATGGTATGAAGGTGAAGCGATAACCTGTATCGCTAGAGATTGCTACTACATGATATACAGTATATACAAGCCACTTGAAGATCATTGGTCCACCTACTGCTGAGTCATCCTAAGGATTATGGCTTTGATTCTTCCTGTTAGTAACATTTATCCATGTGGGATCTTGAACATTTTTACTGACTTGCCTCCCCAGATGCAAGTGCAAGCAGATAGTACCTGGAGAATCTGATCCTTCATGGCTTATGTATGCCTCAGCATAAAAGACTTTATGACTGCTAGAGCAGGCTTTACAGATGTTTGATTTATTGAGCTGAGGAACAATAACCCTTACATCAGCTGTTTTATGGCCCACAGTTTCATTAAGGGAGAGAAATCAACAAAATAATCAGCTCACTAACACTGATATTCTCTCTTCCTTGCAGTTTAACGACATTGGCGTTTTTGAAACAGTATGGCAAGTCAAATTCTACAACTACCACAAGCGGGATCATTGCCAATGGGGTAACAGTTTTGGCTGTATTGAGTATGAATGCAAACCAAATGAAACACGCAGTCTTATGTGGATCAATAAAGAGACCTTCCGCTGAAGAGTCTAGCAGTGGCTTAAGATAAAAAGGGGAGAATTCAGATTCACACTGAAGAGATGTGAAACCAGTACTGCTGGACAATCTCCCTAAAGAGGAATCTACCTTTTTAAACCAGCAAGAAGCCTTAACAAAGGCATACTGTAACATTGCTTTGTTCAATAAGGTTCCAACAACTATGTTGTACATACAGGTGGTGTCACTAAAATCTTTGCCTATTACTGTATATTAAGTTTACCATGACATCTACAACATTCTTTACCTGTCATACTGAAAAGTTCATGGTAAAGAATATTTGATAGCTGGGTAGAAAGTCATACCGTCGTAATACTGTCTAAGCATCTGGTTTATTCCCACTAAATGGCTCCACTAGACATAACTCTTGCAAAGTGCTTTGTTTTATTGCTTAGAATTTGGATGCAACATCACCTGGGTGATTTCTGTATTTACATTTGTGTTTGCTCCTAAATAGGTGTGCTCCTTCAAGCATTTTGTCGTACATGTCATCCCAGTGGACAGCAAAATGTGCAAACTATGGATATTTGTAGGTTTAGCTAAATGGCAGCTATTGCACTGTTGATATTGTGCTTTCATACTAGGGAATTTGGAAACTCATTCTCCCTTTTGGTAAGTGCTGTTAAGATATTTTGTGGAGTTTGCTAATTTACCAGATCTCTCAAGATAGGATTCGTTGTTAAGTTTCACAGTTTCTGAAATAGTTTTAGGAAATTGTATAAAATACGCTAACCTAAATGAAGGAAAAGCAATAAACCAGCTGTGGTATCAGACACCTAACAATATGGCTAGTATCTATCTTAAGATCCTACAGTATATTCCTGAAAGATACAGCAACCATACTTCATTTAGTTCTTAGATTAAGAGTTCCGGTGTTAATCTTCATTTTTGTTTTAAACACACATTGCTCAAAACAGTTAAATCCTACAGATCAACTTTTTCAAGCCTGGCCACTGTATTATACCCAAAATCAACAGGATTTCTGACCAACAAACACTCAGCAGTGTGAAGAGCACAGATCCCATGCATGTTTACACATGCATTGCACTCTTTCAAATAAAGATAAGCATGTAAGCATTTGCATGGTTATGACTAAAGGTGCTACATAAACACTAGATCAGTGTTTAACACGTACAGACAACAAAAAACAAACGTATCTTTTATTTCAGTAAATAAAAGCAGGGAAAAAAGTACCCTCTCCCATTCCCAACTTGGGCTGAAGCTGTCAGTTCTTGTATATCTGTGATTCCCTTTGTGAATAATTTGTAAATTGTGTATGTAAATGGTTACCGTTACTTTTGATCTTTGTAATAAAGAACATAAACAATTTCTTCCCTAGTATGACCATATAAATCAGTTGAAAATACCGTATCAAGAAAGTCACTGGTTTTAGGAAGTCAGACAGGAGAGGGTGTGTAGTCAGTGCTGTCTGAGAATCCAGTACAAAGTACTCATGTTCTTTATCCAATGTTTTTAGGAAATACAGATTCAGTGTGTTAGAATGCAGACAGTTAATGTGGTAACGTTCAATAGAGCTTACTGATAAAATTCAGCTGCATTTTATTGCACTAACATAGTGTGGACGGTACAGATTTAGGACACAAGTAATACACCAAAGAAATATTTTCTTTAGTTGAATTATTAATCAAAAAGCTTGACCATTTACAGATTTCTATGGACAGAGGAACCTGACAGCAGCACTGTTGTAACACACCACTGGAACATGTTGCTACCCAGCTGCATCTCTGCTCTGAGGCAACATTACACAGGCAAATTTCACTGTGATGAAATTCTAGAAGTAATCTATGTTAACATCTTTCCTAGGCCTTTCCTAGATTACACAGAGAATTCTTCAAAATAAAAAAATGAACTGATCAAATTTAAATGAAATCTATACTTCAGACAGAAGCGTTATTGCCAGCACTTCAGCAGAAGTTCCAGATAACAGGCTTCAATGATACCAAGCTTCCAGGTGTCAATCAGTTCTAGCTCTGCACTACTAGAAAGCAATTGTATTCTGCAACAGCTGGCATACTTATGATTCTGTGAAACCAAAAATGGTCTGCCTTAGAAGGGACCTTGAAGATCATCTAGTTCAAATGCCCCTGCCATGGGCAGGGACACCTTCCACTAGACCAGATTGCTCAAAGTCCTGTCCAACCTGGCCTTGGAACACTTTCAGGATGGGGCAGCCACAGCTTCTCTGGGCAACCTAATTTTGGTTGTACACATGAACTGAAAGCACATCAGCAAGAAATATGTATGATAAATTAACAGATAAGCTTTTATCCTAGTAAAATTCAAATGTGTAAGACAGGCTCTGCTTCTTTGACCTATAATGCCCTAGCTCTCCAGCATTTGAGAAACATTAAAATGAATAAATCTATCCTGACATGGGAAGGGCTGTTAGTTGCAGCTAACTGGAAGCACACTTTTCCCATGGTAAATACTCATGCCTATATTAATGCCAAATAGGGCAGCTCCTTTATGTCCTTGCAAGCCTGTAGCAATTCAGTTCAGAGGGTGGTCAAGAAAGAGCCTGAAGATGGAGTGAGTTGTTTTTAAAAGGACAGAAAGAACAGTGAGACCACTTATTTCTTGCAGGCTTCATATCCTGAAACTGAACGTGATTGTAGCACCCCTTCTACAAACAGTGGCAGTGATAAAAAGGATGAGGACTGGTTAACAGTTTATCTTGGATCAGTGAAATGGCATTTATCAGCTGTTAGACCCTTCTCCCCCAGATAAGGTTTAAGCATACAGAAATGTGGCTTGATGGCCTTACATCATTCCTAAATACATTATTCAAGTGGTATTTGTTGAGTGTTCATACCACTAGTGCTGACACTTGGCACAGAGAAGACAAACTAGCCCCATCGATCTCCCCTTGCACAAGTGCTTTGCTAACAAAGCAAACATTTGCTTCTAGTGAAGGTGATGCCAGACTTCAGTAGTTCCCTGGAAAGTAATTTTAATTTCTGTCATGCAGGACGACTCTGGTAAATATTCATAGAGCTTGAGTCACTAAAAAACTGTTGCTGTGACAGTTTGATGCATTATTCAGTCAGCAGCATTTAATCTCCACACAACTTTGTTCTTTACACAGCTTTTTCTAAGTAGTAGAAATTTTAGTATAGAACTCCAAAATTCAGAACAGGACATAATACACTAAGCTTAAATATATGTTTATTCATTGCAATGTCAGAAAATGCTGAAAATGTGTCAATCCACTGAAACCACAAGACACTCATATCTGAAGGTTTTATACATGAAAGACTTCAAGATTTTTCTCATGCAGTGTTCCAGCTTTCATTTTCATAAGAATGATTGAAACAAAGATACGAAGTCTTTCAGAGTCACTTTTTCATCTATATTTAGGTAGCAGTTAACACTTTCAGACTGCTGAGTAACAGGATCCAAAAGCAAGTTATTAGTAATGATTATTACAGTCATGATCATGCACAGGGCTTATATCATTAGAGTTTGCACAAGACTGTGTTTAGTGCAGCCACTACAGGCTTTGGTAGCTCCTTACCAGCTGACTGCATCTGAAAAAGATATAATACTGCTAAAGTCTCCATGCCCTGCTAATACAAGGTAGGGAGGTTTCACTGGCTTCAGCTGAGGTTCCATCCATTGGTTTGCAGATGCCAAGTGACCCTTGCAGATGCCAGACTAGCAGAGTATCAGAAAACTTCATCTGTTACATTCTTCCTATAAAAGATGTGAACAGAACTTCTGTATGATGAATCTGTGAGTTTACAATGCAAGGCTTTCACGTGCCAGCAGAGGTTGGTTTCCATTTAGTTAAGTGTACCTGCCTCACTTGCTATGTAAAATTTTGATGTGTGCCATGCTGAACAGTTCTATTCCTCCGGAGTCTCCTTGTGAAGCTTTGATTAAATAAGGATGTGGCATCTTGTAACTGCTAACCTTTTTGAGACCTGAAACAAGTGCTTTGGCTTCCAGAATTCAAAGCATTGAATTAATAGCTGTGTCAACCCTGCAGCACAAAGCAGCAGTATAATGAGTCTTACAACATTCATGTTTTCCCTTAGCTCTACAAAGCTCACAAGCAATGACTGGGAAGTCCCCTTAGTGCAGCTAATCCAGATCTTTGGCTAGGAGAGACAGGAGCTCTGCCCACAGGCCTTCCCTGGTACATTCCTGGCAGCTTTTGCCAGCATTCCTTGGACTGCTTCCTTTTCCCCTCTCCCTGAGACCAGCATTTAAAGCTTCAGATCCCTGTGAGCCCTGGCTTTCAGCCTTAGGAACACAAGACTGCATCAACCCAGGAAGAGGGAAACCAGCCCTCTCTGCATCATTTTCTCTGTTCCTACTTCAAAGTCATTATTTCTCTTATTAGGCAACACAGTTTAGTTCTGTGCACTCAGGAAGGATAATCCCATGAATGACCTTACACATCACATAGAACCCTGTCTGCCTCTTTCTGCAGAAGAAATTCACAGGGATTCCAATTGTATCCCAACTATAAATAAGAAAAAAATGAGCAGTTGCCAAAAATATAGAGAAGTAAACTTGGACAGAAGGCACTGCTGATGGTCAGTGGTGGAAGTGCCACAGCCATTACAGTGCTGAAGAACTCAAACAATCACAAAGACTGTTTCCACAGTGCTCTAACACTCACTGAATTTCACTGTGGAAAATATACACAAGTGAAGAACCATTAAGTTCTCCCACTGCAGTCACTGGAGGTTGTAATCTTTTGACCTGCAGCGAGTTACACCACTCAGGTATGAGTATGTAGACACAAACAGATCTCCATCAGAGACAAGGCATGAAAGTAATGACAGCTTTTCCATCAGTACTGATGCCCAAAATACTAAATTAAAAATACATAATTCATAATATGTGCTGTTATTAATTGGCATTGACAAACTGTAAGGCTTTGATATTCTGTCTTTCCTCAATGCTGCCATATATAAATGCTTCATGCACTAACTGTAGTGCCTTTGTTTTCCTCCCCCAGAGAACAGACACTCCTACTACCTTTATCCCACATAGCAAGGCACAGCCTGGTATTCCCTCCGGTAACTTCTGTAGCCTTCAAACCATCCTGAGAGAAGCAACAATAAACTATCAGTTGATGATGATGAAGGCAAGAACCATATGACTGTGTTGGATGTAAAATGGACCTGCCCCTTCTCAGCATAACTACAGGGTTAGGTGCCATCCTACTGTTATGGGAGTGACTGTTTTAACGTCATTGGTAGATCTACATCAACCTACAGAGTATGTGCTGCTGGGACCAAATGTTCTTAGAAGCTTGAAGTGAATCATTATGAGTTTAATATGAACCTCAGAGGGCCCAGTCTGCAGAGAAGTGGCAGTAGTATCAAATAGTAGTATCAAGCATCAAATACCAAATACTCAAAAAAAGTAGGCAACGGTATCACAACATACACTATTTTCTGACACTCTTCTGCTCAATCTAAGTTGCCATGACAACAGATTCACCTAAGATACTTCCACATTTCAGACTTACTGTAACGAAAAAGGCCTAGCCAATTCTATGTATAGAATGTATAGTCTAAAGTTGGTGCTTTCTATTTTGTGGTTTTGGGGTTTTTTTGTTTGCTTGTTTTTAATTAACGGATTATTTTAGTCCATCTCCTTCTTACCTTCTGGGCTTTTATTAAAAGTCACAGAAATTAAATGGTCCTTAGGATGCTTTGAAAATGTAGGCTGGCTCTATCGTATCTCAGATCAGTTGAGTTACCTGCTGTGTAGCCCCTTAGATGCAGAATTCCTGGAGGAGGAGACGGCTTTAGTGCAATCTGCACCAGATAATTCAAAACCATGCTTTAAATTACTGCAAAAACACCAGACCATTTCCCTGCAATTATTTTATCCATGGTCTACAGATTTTCAAACAAGACTTCATTTGAAGTGAGCAGGTACAAATTATTAGTCATTACAGTCAAGAATAAATGCCCAGTAAATTTTCTCTTCTATATTTTTATAATTATTTCAATTCCCACTGCTCCAGTAAAAGAAAACTAACTGCTGAGGATTCAGGATTTTAAAGCAATGTTCTTTCAGCTCACAAGTGTTTTGCAAAAATCACTGCCCTGTGAATATGAAAAACAATAGTAAAACTTTGCCTTTGTTCTCATTAGTGTATCACAGTGAACTGTGGAACTTACAGTGAACTGTGGACTAATTTCCTGTCCATCTCCTGTGGATTTTCTGGTGTTTTAACATTGTGGTTTCAACACATATTGCAGCCCCTCTGTCATTATGGACACTCTGTTCTGGCATGTAATTTCATAAAATTCAAAGCAACTCAATTACAGGACCTTAGCCTCTCCTTCAATTTTCATGAAAAACATTTAACATTGAGGGTGGAGACAAAACGTGCTCAACACTAGCTTCAATTTCTTAAGAAACCAGAATAGAACTGCCAGTGGGGGAAAAAAAAAGCAGCAATCAAAAATACTTCAGGCAATCACTAGATGTTGCTGCTTAGAGGAAGTAAGTAGCACGAAGGAACTTTAAGACCCAGGAGCCATCTGTAAGCTAGAAGCCACATCAAAAAGACTCCCCCACACCCTTTGTAACTGTATAGGCCATTTTTCCCCACACAAACACACTACAAACTTGCAGAACCTGGTGAAACTCCTTAAATGCAAAAGCTACTCCCCTTCACTTGCTGAGTTTAATTCAAACTGGTACCTGAAGAGCAGCAGCCACTGAGCGCTGTGGTCCAAATGGAGATCAGAGACAGACTGAGGTCCAGGGAGCTCACACAGTACTAAACTTCTTGAATAAGGCACTTCTACCAGCATCCCTCATCACCCTGACTTGAGCCTTCAGCCCATGAGCACCAAAGAGCATGAGCCTCATGAGCAGTTTCTGCTTTCCCTCAAGTTCAGCAGCATTTCTTAACATGCACTATCATAAGGAGTATTCACCAAAGCTACAGAACCTTCACAGTTCTTATAAATGAAGATAACCAAACCTGACATCACCATTGCATGACACAAAGAATGTGCCAAATCACATGTTTCTGTAACCAAAGTTACATCCATGTTGCTGCGTGGCACAAGCTAGAACCCAGCTAGCTCTGAACAAGACTGTAATTCAGCATTTTGCCCGTTAACAGGATTGCAACACCCAATGTAATTTTTCTGCAGTGGGTCAGCGCACTCCATGCTGTCTCAGTCCTCTACCTGGCAATGAATCTGAGTTGGTAAGTTTAATCTCCACTGCGATACTAAATAATCTGTCTCCCCTCCTCTATCCTACCTCTCATCCCCCCCCCCTCCGTGCTTCATTCTTGGGGGAATAATATTAGCATTTATGGAAGTAAACACCTCAGGGTTTTGCTAATGTGCTAATGAGCTACAGCCTTCCACCTTCAGATCACAAGCATGAATCATATTCAGCTCAAAGGTAAAAATACTGTTTCTAGCAGAAATTTGATATCAAGATGAATTCTAGTTCCAGCTCCTCCACAAATTCATCTTTACGCTTTTTGTACAGCTGTATTTTCCAAGTCAGACAGGGCTTTGAGTTCAGCTTTGACCCCCAATTGCAGCAATATCAAAAATAATTTTGATACAGATTGTCAGGATATACAGAACAAACTATTACATTTAGAAAAGAGACAAATAATTGATTTTTTTTTAAGTTATGTAAATTCTATGACTTGAATTCACAGAAGTGCCCAAAATACTTAGGTTTTTCAGCAAAGAGCTACAGAAAGCAAAATCTGTATAAATACAGAGCCACAGAATGCTTTGGGTTGAAGGGGATCTTGAAGATCATCCAATTCCAACCCCCCTGCCATGGACAGAACACCTTCCACTATACCAGGTTGCTCCAAGCCCTGTCCAACCTGGCCTTGAACACTTCCAGGGATGGGGCAGCCACAGCTTCTCTGGGCACCCTGTGCCAGTGGTCCGACAACCTTCACAATGAAGAATTTTTTCCTCATGTCTAATCTAAATCTTCCCTTTGTCAGGTTCAAGCCATTCCCCCTTGTCCTGTCACTAAAACACCCTTGTGCTTTAGACACTAAAGGTTCCACTGTGGCCACATATTCAAATGATCCAGTTTTGCTTACAGACCACACAGAGCTACAACTGATACATATTAGAAAGAAGTCATGCAAAATCTGAAGAACTTGCTTTGGGAACAATAACAGGGAACAGGCTTTTGAATTCCAGCCTCTGCAAACCCCTACAGGGCTTGTGCTCTTTTTTCTTGCTAACATAACACGCCTCAACGTTGCTCATAGTCACTGCAGAGGTTTATCTCTTCCACAGGAGGGAGCTTTTCTCTTGCAAAGAGGACTGAATCTTTTGTAGTTCTCATTTTGGAAATGTGTAGGAGCTCTAAACAGCTCTGGAGTGCCCCACGCCTGACAGCTTCCATACAGTATTAGCAAAGAACATTCAGAAAATGAAGAACACCCCCCAGAAAACAGAAGATCAAGCACTTATAAGATAAACCATTCTTGAACCTTTGTGTTATATCACACTATTACTCCTCCCCCTCATGCAATTAATTACGTAGAAGAAGCTGAGAATGTCAAGTCCAATACCGTTCATATCCAGACGTATCTGACATATATAAACTTCACTCATGTGACTGAAGGTATCAGCTACTCAGACAGTACTAGAAAAGAAACAATAAACCATGGCAATTCAAAGAACAGAACATCTTGGGAAGAGATCTGGCCTAATAGGTAAAAGAAATAACTGAATGCAAATTTGAAAATATATTTTAAAGGACACAGATGAAAGCAATCTTCTCACTGGACAACCACTTATTAATGCAGCAAGTGACATGAGCTTTACTAGGGTCAGCCTGGATGGCTGTTTTTTCCTGAAGAAACAGCTCACTTACATCATTCAAAACCCTTAAAGGCCCACACTTGGACTGCAGCTCTGAGCTGCAATTTCTATCAAGGTAACACTGTTCTATCATCACATTTCACAGCTGCTACTTCCATTACTATTTCCTTGGCAAAAAAACACAAAATGCAGAGGTGACAAGAAAAGCGGGAGCGATGCTTAAGATGTGCTGTTCTCACCATCTAATAGCTGGAGGATTTCATATTCCCTACCATCTAAGTTCTAATCCAGGGGGTATATCCTCCCTGATGCGTACAGCTAATTCCCATCATCAACAGTGGGAATAACACATGCACACAAAGGGAACAAGGAGCCCATGAGGCCTGTTGTAAGGAGTAATTTCAAAATATCAGGGTAAACATATTTTGCATGTGATAGTTAATAAGCCTGGGCACCAGTTTCTGTATTTAAGAACACATTATGGGTTTGTACACTCAGAGCACTACAGATACCCTACTCACCTCATTTCCAGCTTTGTACTGGGTTCAAAAATTGGTTCTGCTATGAGTAACTAACTGCTACATATACAGATTTATACACACAGATCAAATCACAGATCAAAGCTCTGTGGAGAAAATGAGGTAAAAAGGATTACGCAAAATACATCTTCTGCTCCAAAGATCTTACAATCTTGATGTATGACTAGCCACATAAAAAAATAGCACACGCTGCTCCGAACTCCTTCCTCCTATTAAAGTCATAACTAAAAAAAAATATTACAAGGCTTCCCTCTCTTCAATACTTGCTCTATTACTGCAAAGCCAACTATGGTATAAGCATGCGGGCTGCATTTTGGCTTACACATAATCAACACTACTAAAGACAGATTCAGCTTCAGGCCATGATCAACTAAACAGAAGGCTAAATGTTAAGTCAGAGAAGTCAGCTCTGGTCTGAGAACTTAGTGGTGTTGTCTTCTTTAATCAAAGCCCAAGCTAACATTCTATTAAAAAAAACATATATCCAAACAACCTGCAGACCATGTCAGATCACACTCTATGCTCTGGGTAGTTATGCAGAACAAAACTTTCCCTGTTCACAGATAATTAACTCTGCAAAATGGTCATGCTATATGGTAAATGTAAACTGCTAAATATTAATAATGAAACAAAACAGGCCAGACAACATAGTTTGAGAAGACTGCAAGTCCCTACACAAGCAAAGGCAACCAGAGAGTTTTGTTTGTGTAACACTTAATAAGTCCCAGAGGGAAAAGGGACAGCTGTGTAAAGCTGCCTTAGTTGTTCCTCTTATTTTTTCATCACGATTACATCTGTTGCTGATGTTTCATAAACTGAAATGTCCAGAGTCTCCTGAAAGCTCAGTGTGAATACTGATAAAGCTTGAACACAGAAAGCAGGAAAAAAGCCTTCTCAGTGATACATTTTGGAAGGTAGCCAAGATCATCTTGGAAGGTTAAATTCTCCTTAGGTCAAGTAAAAATCTTTACTGAGGAACACTGCATTTTCAGCACTCATTTGACTTACAAGGACTTAAAGTGACTAACATCAAGTTTCACAGGACTTGGAGCTTACAAAGACAGTGTGTCAATAGTTATTATATTCATTCCATGACTCCTGTTCTATTTCTCTAAGCAGATATTTTGCCCCCTACATTTGACAAGAAATTACGGACTTCTTAAAGATCCTGAAAATAATCACTCTCTCACAACTGGAAACTGCAACTGAGAAACACATAACACTGGTGTAATTATACTTCAGATAAAAAAGCAAAGGGCAGAGTACAAGGTATATAATTAGAATTCAAGTCTGGGCAACAGGATTACCTGGTTTCACTCCAGTTCCAATGATCACTCATAAAATGATCCAGAATGTTTTAACCAAAGCCAGATACCTAGATACATAGCTTGATTTTCAGAATTGCCAAGCATCTATCTGCTTTACTTGATTTGAGAGAAAAAGGGACATCAGAAGCCTTAAATCTCAGACAATTCTGAAAAGGGAACAATTGTCCCTTGTCATGAAAAGCATTTCCTGACAAACATCCTTTAAAAATTATTCTTCAAATGAAGTTTAGAAAAACACATGCCAACTAAAACCTCACCAAAACCTTTTCATTTTCAAGCATACTTAGCAGCAGTGAAATATTTACATACAAAAGTTCACTGGAAGTTTTGGATGCTTAATTTGTTTGATCTGTAGCTGGAAATTTTGTAACAATGAATTTACTACAAAAACCTGGTTTGGTCAGAAGAGCTTCACAGTTAGTACGTCACAACTAAGACTCTATATAACTAAATTACAGTCTACTTCTGTATCATGCCTGTAAAATTACTATGGATCATAGACATAAAACTGAAGCATCAAGTGTGGGGTGGTTGTTTTTCTTTCTAAGTATTGCCTTCTTACAAGATGAGGGGGTTAAAACAATTATTTGCCTCCCTAAGGTCCTCTTGGCCTCAATCCTTCCTCTAGAAAAAAGAAATGGTAGGGTAGGATCCTTACCAAGCTACAAATCTGCTTATCCCTGAACACTGAGTAGCAGATCTTTTATTCCAATATGGCTCCTTTTTGTGCTACTTTTGCAGAAGAGGCATGCTACAATTTCAACTAAAGAAAAGGGGATGTGACTGAAGAGTCCAACCGCAGTCTCAAGAGGGCATAATTTAACTCCTGTCTGGCACAGCAAGAACAAGAAGCAAGTGTAGAAAACCAGAACAATTATCAGGATGTTTTTCCTTCAATTAGATTGCTATTTGATTGTGAAACTTGAACTTAGGCAACTACCGCACCTCCAGCTTAGGAGCAAAGGCAATACATTGATTTGGACACATACTTTTATCGAACATGGAACACACAGGATGCCTGGATATCTTCACAACATGTGTGAAGCTTTACAGGAAGCATTTACAGAAAGCATTAAATACTTTTAAAAGAAGTTTTATGATCCAGAGTGGCTTTAAGGTATTTGACCTGCTTGATAAAAGACAGCATTTGCAACATTCTAGGTGATAAACTACAATTTCTGAGTAATGCGCATCTGTGAAATACCAAAGGACACAAAAACGTTCTTGTTTTCCATACTCTGAATACAGCAAATAAGAGCAGGAGCCTGTAAAAGCACCTGCATTGAAGTAGAAGTGTAAATAGCTAAGAATTAGAATTCTCCACAAAAATATCTGATATTTAAGGAAAAAAAAATAATTAGAAAGCATATGGACATCTTCACTGAGATTTGACACATACTGCTCCAAGCTGGAGCAGGTTTGCTGGCAGGACTTTTGACCCTGAGGGGGACTCACACTGGAGCAGTCTGCTCCTGGACTGTGCCTTGTAGAAGAAACCCATGCTGGACCAGGGAAGAACT
>WYDI02017208.1:18986-44413 GCA_009867235.2 Psittacus erithacus
CCTGCATGTGGGAAGAACTCCTGCATGTGGGAAGAACTCCTGCATGTGGGAAGAACTCCTGCATGTGGGAAGAACTCCTGCATGTGGGAAGAACTCACAATGGAGAAGCTCATAGAGGACTTGTTTCCTGTGTGAGGGATCACATGCTAGAGCAGGGGAAGAGTGTGAGGAGTTCTCTCCTGAGGAGGAAGGAGCAGTAGAGACAATTTAGAATGAACTAACCACAATCCCCATTCTCTGTTCCCCTGCACTGCTGGGGTGGAGATGGTAGAGAAATCAGGAGTAAGCCCAGGAAGAAGGGAGGGATGGGGGAAAAGTGTTTAAAGACTTAACTGGTAACAAACTAGTTTCCCCAAGAGGAGACTGTTTTGCCCATAGTGGTACTTAGCCAGTGATTTCTTCCTGTCCTTGTTTCAACCCACAAGTATTGCATTGTATTTTCTTTCCCCTGCTCAGCTGAGGAGGGGGAGTGACAGAACAGCTTTGGCGGGTACCTAGTATCCACTCAGGATCAACCCACCACAGAAAATACTGAAATTATTTCAAATTGCTTTTAATCATGTCTATAACAGGAAATAAAACAAAAATAGATGAGCAAAAGTAACTGACAGTAGAAAAAAGGGCTGAGTCAAGTTGTGGCAAGACTTCAGACCCCATCAGGTTCACACAAACCATACTGCATCAAGCCATAACTCTACTGTATCTCCCAGTTCCAATACTGTTCTGTAAACTTCTTGCATGTATTTGCAGCACACCATTCCCCCAAATACCAGTTGTCCCAACTTTTCAGGAACTGAAAACCTGGGGGACAAGATCTATCTATAGTACCAGAAACAAAGTATGGTTTCCTGGGAACTAATATTCCATATTTGGTTGACTGGTCTTTTAAGAAGTTGAAACCTTTTAACACAATTGAAGCTTTTAACACAAATGGGGCAATAAGGTGTTGGTCCTCTACAACTTTTTGGTGTTTAACAGAAAATAGCTGGATATATTTTTCCCCCCTGTAAGGATAATACAGAAATCTTCTCTGCTCTACAGTCTATTTTCACACAGAGATCTTATTATTTTGGAAAATTTTGCTGGTCAAATGCAGCTGATAATCACTGCATACATCTTGTTCCTTAAAGCTAGCTAAAAAAGGCTTCTCAAGATGTTAATACAGTAATACTACTTCCCTTGGCCACATTTTTTTTAAAGCTCAAGCAGTTACTGGCATTCACACCAGCAAAGATGCAGCTGTCTACAAGATTTTAAAACAAAAAAGGGTGTGTGGGTGTGGATGCCTAATCCAAAACAGTTATAGTCATAATGTAAGCTCCACTGCAGCCCACTGTTAACATACCTTAACTCTCATCTGGAGGGACCACATTTAGCTTTTGTATCCATTCCTGAAGGAGTAACAGGACTCCAATGTTCCAACAGCATTCTTTTCCACAACAGTGCCAGAAACATAACGTGCACAGTTCTTTTAGGAGGCTATCAGATCACTCAATCTGCCTAATAGATGAAAACCTTGCACAGTACAAACATCACATACAGAGAACTGCAGACTCCAGTTTTCATATATCTATGTTCTTTTTTAAACAGTACTCGGAACACTCACAAGACGTTTTTATTAGAACTGCAGTCAAGGACACATCAGCTATAATGGAACAGTAAAAATTAACTGCTGCCAACAACATTCTGCTTCGGTCTACAGTCAGTTTGAGCTTCTGCCCAATGTCCACTTGCCATAAGATTCCCATAGAGTGACACTAAGCTGCTTCCTCAAGAGTCTTAAGAGTTTATTTTGCTTTTACTGCAACTCTTCACTATGCAGTTGCGCAGTAGTAAACATGCCCTTAACATCGAGTGGAAGTCTGGCAACAACTTGACTGCAAATGTAATCTACAACAGCTACAAAAGTTAACCAAGCCAAAAGCAGAGTTACAGCTCTTAAAAACTCAGACTATAAATGGTTATACAAAATCACATTTCATGCTGGAGCTTGCTAGCCTGATTAGTAGTGCTGTGGTACACCTGCAATAATTTCTCTTTTTGCAACTATTGCAGAAGTAATGTGGATGCCCCAGTACCTGACTATCTTCAAAGCAGGTAACAGTACAAGAAGAGTAATAAATCAGCGGTACCACTTGAAACATGCACTGTTAAAAAAGTGAGCATATCTCCATGGGATCAGGACCTTGGAGTGGTGAAGCGATGATCTAAAGTGTGCTGCAAAATAAAACGGCACCATAATTTTAAAAGCCCAAAATGAAAGCCTGGCTAATGTAGCAAATAAAAAGTAAAAGCTTCCATCAAGTTTTAGGAGAAATGTTTTAAAAGCTGAGTCAGTAAAGTTTTATAGTTATAAAACATATTCTATTGCAATGTTTTATAAGACAGAGGGAGCAGCTGAAAAAGGAATACGTCCGAGATTTATTTACAAATAGTCTACAAAAATAGCCAGCTACTCCCCTTGCTGCTATTAAAAGAAAGATGAAGTAAAAAGATGAGGCTTCTCTGAAAGCAATTATCTAGATAGAGATGAAAAGAAGATAAAACTGAAAATAGAGAGATGCAGTAAGTTGATTGTAACAGAGCTCCTGAAGTGAACATTCTGATAAAGGACTGTGGCCACTTTTCAGTGGTGAGCATATGAGAAGAGACATCAAATTCCCATCCTTTTTAGCATTTTCTTTTTTTACAACAGCACTTGGGTACAAGCAGTAGCTATACTTGCCTCAGGAATATGCTGCTAAAGTCACAAAACCACTTCAAAATTACTACAGGTTAGATAATTTCCTCACTTAAAATGGCTTAACTCCCAACCCCATACCTGGTTTTCAGTGATTTTAGCTTTAACATAGTCAGACCCTAAACAAGTAGCTTTGGAAGCAGTTTTGTAATCAGCTTAATTTGTAGCTGCGCCTCCCCACACTTATCACAGTCACACGTTATCTACTCTCCCCGGTTCCTCACTAATGTTCATGCAATCACATGGTCAGCCAGATCAGAAGAACGATTTGGTGTGCACTCATTTTTGGGGAGGTTATTTTTTCAGTCGCATTAGCTCCCTGCTTCCACCACACCTGCAGTCACAGGAATACAAGAGTGGCACAAGCGGGAGGTCAAGAAAGTGTAGCAAGGACGAGCTGTGCCTCAATCAGATGTGAAGCGGCACTCTGATACAGAAGTTCAGGCCTTGGCTCACTACAGTATTTGCAACCCTCTTCAGCAAAGCACACTGATTTGAGGCCTCAGTTACTATGGTGATGAGCATGGAATAAATATTTATATATAATTTAATTCTCCCTTCAAGAAAGCAGTTGTCCTTCTCACAGGCAGCTCTCTTTAACTAAACTGATGTAGAAAAAGCGTTAAAATTTTAAAGCTCAATATTCACTATTTTTCATTAGCAAGTTAATAATGATTTAAACCTGTGGCAAGAACTAAAACAAAAGCACATGAAAAATTAGTCAATGAGAATCCCATCTCTTCTAACATCTAAACTGCTAAATTCCCTAGAAATGAAGTTAATGCTCAGTTTTATGTATTTTAGGGCTTGCTCAAGAAAAACAGGAATGATGAATAAAACTGTTTAACAAAGCTTAAGAAATACTTGCTGAATAAAAAATTAAAGTGCAAGTCCTCTTCTTCTATGCAATCGCTAAACTAAATCACCCTTACTTGTAAAATATAAACAGTATTTCCTAACAATAAGCTTACTGTACAAGCAGTAAGCCAATATAAACAAGTTAATTTAGTCAAAATGCTTAGTTCATAAACTCACGAGTAGCTTACTTCCTTTTCAAAGGATTATGAATCACTAGTTACTGTAAAACCATCTGCCACAAAGATGAATATTCTGCTTAGAGTTTTGGGGAACCCTTTGCCACAACATTTATATATAACTTGGACATTTTTTTTGATTAAGCAAATCCAGCCCTAAAATATGATCACTAGCTATACTGCTTAGCATCTGATATTGCTTTAAATTTAATGTATACTAAATTCAGAGTAGACAAGATGATTTCTTAGGATCAATGACTAGAAAAAAAACAATGACAAAACTTAACCAAAGACTGGATTCCTCCCTGAAAAAAACCAAATAATTGGCAAAATGCAACAGAAACATTGCCAGATGATGAGCTGCCTCATTTTTTCCACTATGATGCCATCTGTTGCCAGCTCTTTCCTGTCCACATGCACTACACTCCCTCCAACTCTCAGCCTGACCCAGATCCAACCCTGGTCTCAAGTCTGATCATGAAACCCAGCTTTACTCACCCTCTGGGTGTCAATAACCACCTGTGGCTGGAGATGGTGCACTGGTGACAGTGGGAAAGAAAAGAGGCTTCTACTCCCAGCCATCTATTACAGCTCTCTTCAGTCACTGAAGTTTTTGTCTCCTGTCCCCAGCCTACCAACATAACTATACATTATTCACTCCCCAGCCCAACTGCCAGAATAATTAACTTCAGCAAAACTGTAAGTACATGAAACATTTAAGCTAAGAGGAATAATATTTTAAGAACTGAGTTAAGAAGCAGCCACATGCAGATTCATGCAAGATCATATGTGTGAAACTTCCAGCATGAAGGGCAAAGCCAACAGCGTATACCCCTCTTTTACTGCAGCATGGAAGGAGCCAATGTACACACGTGGTATCTACCCACACTCTTAAACCTAATGGTGAATCTTAACCCTAATAAAATGGTTGAGTAACATTTATTCTTTACAGTTAGGCTGTAAATTCCCACAAGGCAAAGACTTTGCTCTATGCCTTGCACGCATTGTTGATAACACAAGAGATAATAGGAAGACGTACAGCTGATCATGAAGAAGCAGAGTGTAATTTTGACTTGCTCTAAGAATAGGCCAAACACCTTCCTACAGTTTGCAGGCAAATTTATTACTGAAGACAATGCAGGTATGTGAGGGAAGAAACTCAGTTTATAATCTGAATCGCTATTCAGGGATCATCCAAATCAAAACCAGATCTTCTCAAACACCAAGCTTTACAGCTTTATGATCTTCTATTAAAGGTTTTTTAAGTTACAAGCATTCACATATTTATAGGAGCGATCTCTGTTTCAACTGAGTATTTAGCTACAGCTAAATTTATTTGATTTTGATTTAGCTACAGCTAAATACTCAGTTACCTAGTTATTACAGAAGGCAGTAACTAGATAATTAGGTCAAACTAAATCCCCTTTTATCCTTAAAAAAAGAAAAAAGTGTCACTATTAATTCACAAAACATTAATTTATATTTACGAGATTATCTGTGGCAAGGGACCAGATGCCCCAAACACTGCCATGAGAGCTATCAGTTGTACTGAGAGCCATGTAAATGGTTTATTGCACAGCTAAAAGTGCATTTTTTTATTAGTATCTTTAGTATTTTGACTTGTTTTCAAACTCTTACAGTTCAAAGTCTTAGGGATCCTGTTTTCATTTAAGCACGAAACAGTAAAGACTTTAGTTGAGTATTACTTAAACTGAATTCACCATGAATTTAGACGACAGTACTAAAATGAAGAAAATATGCAGCTTGTGAGATTTTTCTCCCTTTTAATACCTAACATTTTATTAATGCGCTATTCTGCTTACCTCTTTTATGCAGATAATTAAAAAAAAAAATCCCCTAACACTGTTGATATTACAATTTGAAATTATTTTTAGTCAAGAAGAATCTGGGGTTTTTTCCCCTTCTAGGCTGGACATGTCAAGCAATGATGAATTTACCACATTTGAGTATCATGTACTTTTAAAAAGTAATTATGGATTATACGTCATAAATATAAATGCACACATAAATACATTATGTGTTTGTATAATAATTTCCAAAACTTCCACCTAATAGTGCTATTGCCTTTCAAAGAGAATATTTCAAAAGAGGCCTTGAAGTTTACATCCCCACCTGAGATACTGAGTGTGTAAAGTCACACAGCAAATGAATGACAAATCTGGTGGTAAAAAATCCTCTATTTAAACTCGATAATGTGAACAGCGTATTAGTGGAAGTGTTCCCAAAGTGACATCCAGAAAAAGCATGTACACTAGAAAACTGGTCTTAAACTTTAGGGTTAACACTTACCCACCTCACAGATGTTAAAGTGATCAATTATATCAATGATCAGTTAATACTGGTAGCAATGAATCACTGCAGCCCTGATCAAGACTTGTCATCCCCAATTCTACAAGAAACTTATTACTGATGTTCTTAGTAATCCCTTAAAACAGAACAGAAATAACAGGGTGTAAGCTAAACCTGACACAGGCAAGAACATCTGGACCTGGTCTGCGGTCTTCATCAGAACAGCATCAGGCAGAAGTGCATTACTACAGATAACGACACATTTGACCAAGGTGTGGTTCCCGAACAGAACCACACACCATACAGGCACATTAAGGATGCTGGAGAGCCTATATGCTAGCTCCCAGGGAGTGGGCAACTGGAGCTGCCCATAGCGACAGCCTTTCATTGGTCTGCTCAGGGATTCAGCATGCTTGCACCTCAGTCTCATAGCTCAGTGGAACCAAACAATCCCCAGGAAACTATTTTCATCTTGTAACTGGAAGTTATTTGCAGAGTTACCCCAACACAAATTCTCTCAAAATATGATTTTCATAGAATGGTTTGGGTTGGAAGGGACTTAAAGATCATATAGTTCCAAACCCCCTGCCGCAGGTAGTGGTATCTTCCACTAGATCAGGCTGCTCAAAGCCCCATCTAACCTGGCCTTAAACACCTCCAGGGACAGAGCATCCACAACTTCTCTGGACAACCTGTTCCAGTATCTCACCACCCTCACAATAAAACCCAAAACTGTCAATGAAATATACAGAATACTTAAAGCTGGCTACTTGTGAATGGAGAACTTGAGCAAACACACTGGCTAATATAATGGCAAGAACTCAGTATTTTAAGCTTCTGTTATGTTCTATAGCATACATCTACAGAACGAACACCTACATATTCAAAACAGAATACAAGCTCGCTAACAAATTAACCATTTGAGCAGTAAAATGTGCAGTGAATGTTACTAAAATACCAATAAACTAAAGGACCTGCCACTGCAGAGGCAAATTCTTCCTTAACAATTATACAAACCAGATACCTAATTGAACACTGTACAAACAAGATGCATTCCCAAATCTAGAGTTACAGTACTGGAAGTTCTGTATTTTTTGTTGTTTTCTTAATTCTTATACACATTTCACTCCACATTAACATGAGTTAAAAGATGGCATAGTCCCTGGTTAAGTTTTATTTCTGTTCAGTGAAAGAACTCCCAAGAATCTAGTGCTTTATCAACAGATCCCAAGTGCTTTAGAAGCTTCCAGATCTGACTGCTTCAATGATGAATGTTTTTTATCTTAGTACCAAAGGCTTTACTGGCTTTACACATTCTCTGCTCTTTTTTAGAACCTTTAGGGACCTTGATGTAGCAACATTTCCTCTTTAAAAAGACCATTTGAAGGGTCACTCAGATTTTGCAGGAACTGGGAGGCTCTGAAAGCAACACAGCTCAGATCTGGGGAAGTTTTTTGTTTTATTTTTAAAACACTGCTTACTCCACATAACCATTTCAAAGCCTCTGACCTCCCAAGGTTCGCAATAATTTTAGGCTATATCCAAAGGCCTAAAGACTGTTGACAACCAGGTTATACTAAAAATTATTTCCCTGGAGAATTAATCTAAAATATGTTCTATTTATTGCACTCAGAACTGCAGCACTTAAAAAAACCCTAACAGCCCACACAAGAAGGGCTGCAGGCTGTTCAGCATGAAAGGTAGATCTCCATTTATGTGTCTGAGAAAAAGAAGAAGCCTCCACATACACTGGACAAATTCTCTCACCGTCCCAGATGTGGGTACATCTCGCATGCTATCGATCAGACTGTCCTGGTCAGCAGAAGAAAGGGGTTCACTCCCAGAAGGATTACATACATACTCCTCTTCCTCCCTAACAGCAGTCCTTCTCTCTTCCCTGACCCTAAGCTAAACCCAGTAATAACTGCCACTGTATGTGATCAGCAGAAGACTGGGTATGTATTTCCTGGTATTGAGGCATTAGTTAATCCCTTTTATCCCACGGTATAATTACAGGATGCAGACACAGGGAATGAAAGCCTTCAGCTCCTTGCTACTGAACTGTTGTTCAAGCTGAAGAGTTCATAACCAGCAGGGCAAGATAGTATTGATGACCAGTATTTATTCTTTACTACATATGCCAAAATCAGCAAGCAGCATGCTGCCTCACCATGCCATGAGGGGTGTTTCTCAGAACAGTTTCTATTTGCAAGAGGGACAGAACATAAACATTTCCCAGACATGTCCTACGCTTTTAGCTCTGCTGGTTAGCAACAGGAAGGTAGCAAAATACTCCTGTGAGCACAAGTCAGCCAAAAACCTGCAAATTACGTTGACCAAAAAGCCACTACAGTGTTGTTTATTCTAGTCCAAAATTGGTGTGAGCTATAACAAGACAGACACTGACTACAACTACCCTAAGGAGGTTTGTTAGACTAGCAGTACCGTCTCATCCACAGGCTCTACTGTTACCTTCGGAATAGTGGGCCTAAGAGAAATGTATATACCTCAGTAAACCTTCATCTACTTTCAATCCATGCAGTTGTAACATTACTCATAACATGCTTGTTACAACTCTAAACAAGTTGCCATCTTTTTTTAATGCTGAGATTTACATACATTACAGAGATTTCATAACACTGTGAAGTTAATTCACCTACCAGCGCACTAACTCTCCATTGCAGTTTTACCAGCTATCCCTAAGTCTGCAGAAAGGGTCATGTAATAATTTCAGCTGAATGGGAAAAGACATAAAAGTTGAAGTTCTTTAAATCATAGCATGAATTTTTCAACACAAATAGTTTTGTCTCATTAATATTATCCTGATAAGAATAATCTGAACTACTCATTTTTGCGTGATGATATTTTCTTAAACCTCTGTTTGGTTATTTACATATAAGCACATGCATGAAAGCCACAAAATGTTCTGTTGAGTTCCCCACCAGCTGTAAAGCATTAGAATCACTACTGGTCTTACTCTTCCTGCCACAGACAAGGCCTACAGGAGTGCGTTTTTGAAACTAAATTTCAAGCTAAGAACAGGCTGGAGCATCTCTTAGATGATATAAATGTGCCTACCTAAACTAGGGACAGCACATTTAAGTTAATTATCATCCAGTGGAAAAACTGTTTGGGCTGTAGTAGAATTCCAATGGTGGTCGCACATTTTCCACAGAGCAGAATTCTTCCCTATTGACAGAGAGAATAAAATTGTACTGTATGACTAAGTCGCCCAATATTTGATGGTATTTACTTAGGAATTTCACTTTCATTATGCATACCTGCTTGCAAGGAGACAGAACTAGTGAGGCGTAAGTCCAGTATGAAAAATATGAGCAAATGACTTTATTCTGATTTTTGAAATATCCTCTGGGAACTCTGCAAACCCTTCTGGAAAAGGAAAATATCTTTTTTTTTTTCCTGTGGGAGAATTCAGCAACAGCAGGATTGATCAGAAGCTAACGTAAAATCCACTGAAGCTACAAATCCATCCCACACCAGAAAGTAGATGGTACTTTGCCAAATAGGTAGGAGGCAGAAGCATCATGACTTACAGTTTACCACAGTTATAAGCTGCACCCCAGCCCTGGCAAATGCCCCCTTTAATTAGGCAGCCTCTTGCAACATGGAGGCCCGAAGACTTAAATAACACAAGATCATCAGATTAACACAGATTAACAGCAGGTCCAGCCAAGTTATAGTTCCTGTAAGGAATTCTTTACCCTCTGTGGAAAGCAAGAGCTCCCAGCAGCTGTAATGACTCTGTAAAAAAAAAAGTTGCAGTCTTTTAACTACTCTAAGGAAGAAGAGGATGCCAGTAAACTAAATCCTTTTATGATTCCTTAGGTGACCATACTATGCTAAAAGTGCAAAGACCAAGCATTCACTGGCAGTCTATCCCTTCCAGCATCAGGGTGAAAGGATAAAACCTAGGACGTCAAAACACCTTGGATTCAGAACCTGAACCTACTTTATGGAACAAAATACAGAATCCCCATCCAACAGCATGAGAATATCTTCACTCTTCTGCTGAAAGCTGCAGAGCAGGACTGAAACTTCACCCACCACCAAAGAGCTGAGGTGATTTTCTAGTCCCATGCTGCAGATTCAGAATATGAGAAGACTACCATGGTAAAAAAAAAGGCAGGATCCAAGGATGATTCTAACACCAACAGACAGGCACAGTTGACAGACCAGGCACTCTGCCTCTCAAGAAAAGAGCACCACCAAAACCAGTTTCACCATGTAGTTTCACTACAGTAGTAAAACCTGTCACAGCTATAAAAATATAGGCAGTACTCTGTACTAGCATCACATTAGTTCCTTGGGCGTTCTTAGATGCGCTTCCGAATTCCTGTGGCAAAAAAAAAAAGAAAATCACAACCTATGGCAAACTGACCTACTTGGCAATGGGGTTATACTTCCTCTTATTTCTCAAACTGAAACTTCAAACCAGAGTCCTCAATATACAGTCCCAAGAAAATCTCTGCATGGAACAGATGCACAGAGTGGGGAATCACACACGCATGGTGCTTACCCAGTGTTATCTCACCTCCTCAGCTGAGGGGGCCTTGAACATTTATATGAATATATGTGATCATGCTGCATCACGTTTCCCTTGAAAGTCTTAACAAGCAACTTAATTTTTCACACAGATGACAGCACTATAAATTAAAACAGATTACACAAGCACTGGGGTCATGGTAACCAAAGCTATGGAAAAAATGCACAGCTAAGATGGATGCAATCTACCATATCATAACACAGACAGCATTTTTTAATGCAATTATTTTCTCTTCCATGACAACAAAAAAGGGTTAATAGACACAGGACTTCACACTAAACACATTCATTAAACTCCCCACAACACATACAGATATACTAAAAGGTACTCCACATGACAGTAACATCTATTTTGATTAGCTTTGAGAGAGTCAGGTTATTAGTGGTATTCAAAATCTGTCCCCAACTCAAACTGTCAGAAGAACAACAATCAAGAAATTCCCCATTTTTCTCTCTGCCACAAGAGAAAGTATAAATTAAGACCTTTTAACATTGTTTCAGTACAGACTCTGTTGTTTCACTATTAAATTATCATAGAACCATAGAATGGTTTGGGTTAGAAAGGACTTTAAAGACCATCCAGTTCCAACCCACCTGCCACAGGCAGGGACACCTCCCACTAGACCAGGTTGCTCCAAGCCCCACCCAGCCTTGCCTTGAACACTGTCAGAGATGGGGCAGCCACAGCTTCTCTGGGAAACCTGTGCCAGTGCCTCACCACTCTCACAGTAAAGAACTTAACTGATCTAGCTTGCTGCCTGAGTCACCACCTTCAGAATTTGTACTGGCCCAAAAACTGAACCAGTCAGCCAACACATGACCAATGATAAACAGGTACCATCTTAAAATTATTCAAGTGATTGCTTCCACAGGCTGAAGTTACATACATTAATAGCTCATTAATATCCTGTGGAGGCCAACCTCTTCTGTGGAATCAGCTACTACAAAAGTTAAGAATTTCACAAGTCAGATATATGCATATCTCTAGCAAAGTTAAACAAAAGCAATAAGCCTTTACAATGGTGGTAGACAAGCACATCAGTGAAAAAATCACTGTAGTGGTGCCCACAGCACTTACCTCCAGTTGTTGCAAGGTCTTTGAGCAGTCAGCCCACAGCTCTTATCAGAGTTCCCCAGAACAAATGCCTTCAGAAAGAAGCTGCCAATTATACCAACCCTAGCTACAGCTGGATGCCATCAAGAAATCTTATCAGCTGCTAGGCAAATAAGATCACTATATGAAATTATTATGCAAACAGCACAGTCTCAAGAAAAATGTAACCTTTTAGTGTCAATCTTTCTTGCAAATTATTTCCATATATTTGTTCTGCACAGCGCTAGTTGATACAGTGATACGATTACAGGCACGGGGTCAAATATACAGAAAGCATTTTCACCCCTTGTTTATCCAGTTTATTTTTACCAGTTTATTCTAGCCAGAACCAGCAGTAAGTCCAGGAAATCACAAGACCACTCTTTATAACCCAGTTAAGGGGGAAAAAAAAATAGTGCCATGCTGGGATTTTCAGTCTGTGGCTTCCAGTCCTTAGGGGCTGTTAATTACCACAAAGAGCTGAAAAGGGTACCTGAAGAAATAATCCCACTGTCAGGACATTTAATTCACACCACCTTGGGCAGCAGGATCTACAGATCACAAGCATTTACAACAACTCTTTCATTAAATGCACATATGCTAGAGACAACTATACGGCTGCACTTGCTCTAGCAATTTGAAATCCAGCAACCTGCAGTGATGCAAAATAAACCAATGGGTAACCAAAGATCACCCTATTAACCTACAGCTTCACAAGACTTCTGCAGCCTACACCTTTCTTCTGGTCTTAAGGACAGTCCTGTTCTTCATTTTCTAGGTAAAGAGAGCAATGTTTCCCTGTGCCTTTAGGTCTGGCATTTGACCATTTTTTTTTTTCAGCTGAGCATTACTGGATCTGATAAGTACCATCTCCTTCCCTCCCAAATGCTGGCAATTCATACATGCTGTCACAAATATGCAAGAAATTAAGGGCAGACTCCCTTTGATTTCTCTCAACTGAAACGACAAGATGTAGGTGTAAGAGAGATAAAATAAGAGGCACTTTATATTTCCAATCATTTGGCAGTTCTAGTCAGTATTGTATATCTTAAGATTTGTTTATTATTCTACCTGTTGTTACAAATGAAATTAGGCAAATAAATATAGTGCATCAGTTTTACAGAGTTCATTTTACATCATTAGAGCACAAACACGCTGAGAATGGATGGTTTTCATTTCCATCTAAAAAGGCTTCCTCTTTTGCTCATATAATACAGCCTCCCTGCCCACTGCAGCTGAAAGCATTTTACCTCAAGGCCAAAAAAGGTAGCTTTCCTTTTTTCCTTCTAGAGCATTAAAGAAGAATAAGAGTTTATTTATTTTTAATACACACCTACTGGAACTCACATATATATGCTTAAAAACCATGTATTTTCAAGCTTTACTGCACAGTCCCAAGACTTTACCTGCTTTCCTGGGAAAAGCTGCTTACAGCCTGTTAAGGGTCAGGGCAGAAGATTATTTGATTAAGTGGCAGCCCTTACCCTGAGGTTAAGAGAGAGATGAATGCTCCATGCAAACTGCATCCAGCTATGTTTTTGAGTAAGGGATGTTTACATGAGGACCAGCACAAGGCAAGACAAAGAAGGATACACTCAGGGGATCAAAGATACATGCTGTATTAAAAAAAGGAAAAATCTAAAAATTTAGTGACAGATAAGGCATCATAAATAGCACTTTTAAAACAGGCATGCTATAAGACCTGCAGCTAGAGTCCAGACACAAAAGCAGCAGCACAGAAATTGTTTTCCAAACATTAGGTCAAGCCTTATGCAAATCACATCATTATTGTTAATAACACTGAAGAACCCAAACAGGTACAGAGTTTACATATGTTTATTTATCTGTAGCTAAAACAGCTTCCAATTATATGGGTACACATATTTATCCTACTTTGAACGGTTGTAATTACGCTGCAGAAGAGCATTACCAAACCCAGCAACTGACAAAACACAGAGTTGTCTGAAACTTACTCTAAAAACATATTCAAGTATCAGTATTTCCAAAATTACTAGTCAGAAAACAATGCAAATTGTTAAATGCAAGTCATGATTTTCAGCAGACTCTAATCTACACACTAACAAATGCCATCTTGCATTTTAGCACCTTTTAGAAGTCAGATATAAAAGAAAAGCTACTTTGACAAATATGCACAGCAGAAAGGAATTAAAAACTAATTAGCTCATATTTGTACTGCATCTAGAGGTTCAAAACTACTAGCAGTGACATATTTGCATTAAAAGATAAAATTTGTATTTTTTTTCCAAGTTCTTGGCTGTCTGTACCTGCAATTTAAAAAGGTAAAAATTAAGCTATTATATTCCTTATTTCTGTTTATTTTAGTCCTATTACATTATGCAATAGAAATTCTAGCCATATTCATTTAGCCAATTTCATTTAGATGATTCTTACTCCAGATTTGCATCACCTAGATAAGCCTGCAGCAACAGAGATATAAGCAGCAAGACTTGTTTGTATCAGAATTTATTTTTCTCTTGGAGATTTTAAGCTGTTCCTTTTTAATTTATTTTTTTTTTGGCTTGAGTCTAGTCAGTTTCAATACTAGCTTTCAGTGAAATCTAGGAATGTTTTATTTCTAGACATCCTAGCAACTAGAATCGTTTCATTTTGTTTTCCCAAAAAAGAAAAGTTGTCCCAGTCACCTCTTCCTGTTAATAAGAAAAGGCAGGAGATCCCTTGCCTGGATCAGGCCATTTTACCACGCACAACCTCCAACTGCTGCCAGGCACAGATTCTTACAGCAAGGCCGTTTTTATTGACTTGCTATTAACTTAAAGCTTACAGTCATGCCTCAGTGTTTGGTTTACTTTTTGCTGGTGCAAATTACCTTCTGTTCTCCACTGCTTAGTTTCACTCATCACCATGTTCTTAATTTACTTATTTTATTGCTAGATTTTTTCTGCCCAATCTCCTCAGTCCACTCTTCGTTCTTCCTGGTCAAGCTCACCCCTTTCTGCAGATGCAAAGGCATGCTGGGTATCAGCTTCTGAACAGATCCCTTGTCAGTCATTAACAGTTTCTAAGAACTGCACATTTATTGCTGCACTTTGCTTCAATCTGTTAAAGGAGAAATTCTGATCTGTTCTTAAACCTCACAGTCACCCTTCATTATCTAGGTTCCCGATTAGGCTTCTATACAGGAAACGCCCCATTCCTCTTAGCATTTGATGTCAAGATTCCAGGTTTCTCCAAGAAATCTGAAGGTAACTTGTGCTAGCCCTCGACCAGCTCAGACTCAAACAAACAGGGGAACAGTGATGCAGCAGTTCCTGTTCCAGAAGCTGAAGGGAGAGGAAACCACCATTTTAAACTGGAAAGTTCATGCTCAGCCATGATCCTAAAAAAAATTAACCTGGTTTTAAACTAGTAATTCTGCCCTCCCTTCCCCTACAAATTAGGTCGCCATTCACCTTGAACTTGGCAGAACTGATGGGCATTTCTCTGGCAAAATATCTGGCTATTGTGAGCCAAGGATCAAATGCCCAAAAAGCAACATCAATATGGTACTGGATCTTCTCTTTGGCAGTACTAACACAGCAATACTTTATATGTAATTATTATTTTCACATCACCACTTCATTTGTAACAGCGTTATGCGCTGTGTCATGGTGCTCCAAAATAAAACACATTCAGCAGAACGAGCACAGAAAGAAGGGCAAAAACAGCAAAAGGAATGTAAAATCAACCAGTCTTTACTCAGTATTTTGCTTTACCCTTCACAGAGGTTTTTAAAGGTGTCATCTGGCCTACTTAAAGCTTTACAATGTACAGCGATCACTCCCTGAGGGGCAGCCTTTCTTATGTAAGCAGTTGCATTGCCCTACATCTTGCCTCAAAGGGGTTACCAAGACTACATCTTTCATCTTCCTTTGCGTTCAACTGTATCAGTCCTTTTATTTTGCAAAATACCCAGGGTACAAAGCATTAGCTACTAGCATCAAACCACAAACGTATAAACGCTTCCATCACAGCACAATGCCTTTTGTTTTATATAATTCACTATTAACACCGCAGAAACACAATCCCCCAAAATCTGTGAAGAACCGAGCATCTTCCAACCTAGATAGCCTTTTATAACATAACATTAAAACCCCGAGAAAACAGCCAGATGAAGAAAGGAGGCACCACTCACAGCTGTGCTTCCACTGGCCACCTGTGCTGAACATTCTGCATGAGTTTTGTTACTTTCTTCCACAGAGAGCAGAATCCACACAAGAACAAAGAGAGAAGCTCAAGCATCAAAGGCTCCAACGGCCTAAGCAGGCGATGTGTGGAGGAACACAGCTCAACTGCAGCTCTGGAGCACCTGAAGGAACTTCTCCCTGGACAGAGCCCTAAGGCAACAAACACAAACCTAACTCGTACCAACACCCAAGACCCTCCAAAACCAACCATCACGCCCCTTCCTCGGCTGTTATAAAGCCCGACACAGCGGCCACCACCCCCACTCCCTCGCACTCCTCCCGCCGCCATTTTGTCCTCCCCTCCTCTCCCTTCCCTCCCCCGCCTCGCTAGTGGCGTCACCGCGCGCCCCGCCCCCTCGCGAGGGCGGTGCTCGGCGCGCCCGGTGCCCGGATGTGGGAGGCTCCGCCCCCGCCTGCGAGCGTTAGCGCCGTTCGCGCCCCCTCCCTCGCTCCCTGCGTGCCGTTGCGGGTCAGTGCCAGCCTCTGCCGCAGTGAGGGGAGCGGAGCCGGAGCCGAGCCGGGCTGAGCTAGAGCCGGCGGCAGCGGCGGGCCTGGGGCGCGGCGGCGCCGAACACGCAACAGCGAGACCGGGACTCGGTGGATTCATCTGTTGAGGAGACGCCTGACACCCGCTCGCCGCCATGGTGAGGACCCTCCCTCGTTTCCCCTCCCCACAGACCCCCCGCTCCCGCCCCGCCGGAATATTCCAGACCCGGCTGTGCCGTGCCGCAGGGGTGAGGGGCGAAGCAATGGCCCCGCGGCCTGGCCCGGCCCCCGCTCCGCTTCGCTGCTGCTGCCCTGCTTCTGACCCGTCTCCTCCGCCTCCCGCCCCCGAGCCGTCCACGTCCTGCCCAGGGCGAGCGGCTTTGGTGGGCTTTCCCCTCCAGCTCTCCCCGCAGGCTGCCTCTGTGGCCGTTCAGCGCTTTTCCAGGGGGTAGGCACGGCCGCTCGCTTCCCTTCTGCCGCCTACGGCCGCCGCCTCGCCCCCGTGCGCTCCGCTGCCTCCTGCCGCCGCCTCTTGCCGCCTCCCCCCGCCCCGGCAGCGCTCATGGCGCTCGGTCCTTCCATTCCCCCCGCCTCGTCCTCCGGCACCCCGTCACCTCACACCCTCCCCCAAACCTGCTCCGCCGCCCCCCCTCTTCCCCTCAGTCTGGGGTTCGCCCTCCCCGGCCTGCGCTTCATCTGTTTTCCAGATGTATCAGCGAGCCCGGCATTTTGGTGGCGATGTGCTGTGGGGGTTGTTTTGCAGTCTCAATGGGGTTCCTCCCTACCCCGCCGCCCTTGGTGCAGCAGCGTTTCTCTGTTCATGTGCAGACCGGAAAGCTATAATGCACGTAGCCCATGGCAGGGAGACAGGCCAGATAATGTATGCTTCAATTGGTGCGCGTTTAGAAAGCTGACGCTTCAAGTATGATAGGCATGTGGTTTTGAGACTGCAGGAAGAAGGTATGCGGTATGTCCAGGTGTGTGTATTTGAGTCGCTCTGGTTTTTAAATCATGACGATTTAAATTTCCCTTTTACTGCCGTAAAATTAACCCACAGATACAGTATGGAGTCCTGTAGTATTTTGCGTCGACACTAGGGGTGTCTCCTGCTTTTCACCGCTGCCAAGAAATCTACGCCCTTTTTTAATAAACGTTTATTTTAGCCTAAATTATCCAGTACCCTGGCTTCAGGAAGACTCTGGCAATATCTTGGTTTTACAGCTGGAGAAATAGAAGTGGTGTAAACTTTTTCGTTCTTAACCCGTAAAAACCAAGGCCAGCCGTTTATCATATTTCCCATTGGACCTCACAGAGCTGAAAATGGGTTTCGTTTTGGTTTTAAGCAGGGGTTTGCAGTCTTTCCATTAAAAAATAAAGTTGTAGCAGAAGCTGATGCACTGTGCTCAGGCTGTCTTTGCGTGTGCACTTTAATGTCTGTTACGTGTGTGTTTGGAAAAATACTTTGAAGCTTATAAAGGTTTGTTTTCAGTTGGACACTAAACCAGTGTGTTTACTGAATGCCTTTATGCAGTCTGGGTTTACATCAAGACTGTGAGAAGAGACAGCTTGTATTTTGAGAGCAAGGTATTAGTGAAATAAAGACTTAAAAAGAAAAAAGGTGTGATTGAAAGTTGTGCCATAGTTGCAGTACTGCTAATAACTGTGAATATATAGACGAACAGTGATCATCTTCCACGCAGTAGTTGTGCTAATGCTTTCGTTAGCTGGGCCTTCTGTGAAAATTTTGTTCTCAAAGACTTGCCTGATACACTAACATACATAAAAGTAAAGAAAATGTTATTTAATCATGATGCCTGTGTTAGTGACCTGTAATGAACCTAACTTTCATGTATGATTAACTTTGGTTTTTTCCTCCATTCTGTTGTAACTAAAGTTGTCCTAGTATATTTTCGTGGTGCAATCATGTTGATGGTTACTTTGTGACTTCTTGAACAGTATTTGTGTCTGATCAATTGCAGTATGTAAATGCAGGTGCTGGGGGAAAAAAAGGTATGCTGGATGTTATCTCTGTCAGTAAAGGTGTTTGCTCATATAAGCAGTAACTGCACCAGGAGAGTCTTCACTGTAGCTGTATCAGTATGCTGGGTCTGATGACAGCTGATCTTGAGTGCCTGATAGTCTGAAAACCAAGCTTAAAACTAAATATGTGATAAACACTGAAAAAGAAACCCTTTCCTTTTAGCTGTCATTCTTTTTATTGTCACTACACTGTGGATGTTGTCACTGAAAGCATTCACTTGTAATGAAATAGACCTTTCAACCTTTACTTTATTTGAAGAGAGCAATTCTTTTTCACAGTTTGAAGTAACATTTCTTTTGTATTTGTACAGGACCAGAGAGCTGTCAGTTATAGTGAAGGAAGAGGTGAATGTATTGTGTTCATAGTAGGTAGCTTACGATAAAACATAAACATCTAGTGAGTCAAAGAATGTAGTGCTGGATGTTTTGCTATAGTCGGTTCTAAAATAATCTATTGACAGAGCGTAAGATGATGTGTGCATTACATAATGGTAGAAGTAATGTTGATATGCTATTTCTGTCAGAGTTGACTTAGCAAGTTTTTCCTATGAGTAGTATTTTCTAGGAAAAGGTAAATAGCACAGATAGATACTATTAAACAGTCTTGATTTTTGGATAGGCAAATTCTGTTTTCTTGGGGTGGTGTGTATTCTGGTTCATATCCCGCTCTTGAGCTTTCTAATTGTAGGACAGAAGACACAGAATTCCCCAGGAGTCACCCCAAACCGTGTTACATGGTGCACCATCTTCTTAGCTAGACTCTATTCAGTTGTTTTGACTCACTTGAGTAGCAGTGCTTCTGGTGCATTTTCTCTACCTGAATCTGATCTAACAGTGTTTCTAATTTACTGAAGCCTTCTGTTCCAGCAGAACATTTTTGCAAGAAGCCAAAAAACCCCCAGAAGACTGTCTTGAATCATTGTTTACCAGGGATTTTATTAAGTAAGTTGGTTCGTAGCTGAAGAAAACCCTAGTTACTCCATTACCAAATCATTTCACAGCTATCATTACAGACATCTGAAACGGTCAGTTCAGTTTGGTAACAGGTAGCAGGAGCCCGAGGCACTCGGGCAGCCCATCTTACGCCTGACCAGCCTACTGGTGGTCTTCTACCACAGGTGGAATAACTGGTCTAGGATTCAAAAAGCACATGTTTAGGTCTGAAGTAGTATTTGGTGGGCTTATTTAAGCCACTTTGTTTAAAAAATATATTTTATTTTGGAAGTAATTTCCAGAGGCACGGAGGCCCAATTTGAATATGTAAGTTAACCATGTGATCTACAGATCCTGTTGGTGGGGGAGAAGACATTTTAAAAACTAATTATATTTTTTTTTCACTGTTTCTGCAGTAGAAATAGATTCCTGTCGTTACTTGGTTAAACAATTTAACAGGGAGGAATGAAAATTGAGTAGTTGAGGGGAAAAAGGGTTGTGGCGGACATGAATCAGGATCTTCAGAATATTCATATTCTAAGGCATCTGACTTAGCACTGAAAGGGAAGGTTTAAAGGAGCGAGTTTAATAACATCTAATTTGTTTTTTTAATTCATATCTTAAAAGAGATGGAGCTGTCTTCTGTCGATTGGTGCCAGAAAGTGAGGTCTTAGTAATATTGGTATTTCTGGGGAAACAAATGAGGCAGAAATACCCATTTTAGTGCCAAACCACTTCTTGGTCTACTGCTGACTCCTTATTTCACTCATTTTTGTATGTCAGAAAGGTATATAGAAAGTTGTTAAGGTGTAGGCAAGCTACTATAAGAAAATTATTTATCAGTTTTGATTGACATAATACATACTTTCAAGAAGCAATTAATCTAGCAGTGAAGATTTTACAGCTTTCTCGTAGCTGGGCATTGAGTCAGTGCTTACCTGGCAGTGTTGTAGAATGACTAGCTTTTTTTAATTGTAGGTATGCTTAATAGTATTCTACTGTAATTCATAACTTGCACTTGCATAGTATTTTTCAACATTGCTTTGATTTCTCTGCTAGTAAAAGAAATCTTTTGCTTTCCCTCCCTCTTTTATTGCCTGTGTTTAGCTGAGTTTAAGAAATTTGTACCCTCTCCTAAAATGTTACAAGTCTGAATAGGAGCTGAGCATGAAACTAAGACTTTGGTTTAGTTATATGAAATGGTGACCAGAAATTGTGTTTGTAGGAAAAACTTTCTTGTAATTTGAGCTAATATATGACTTCTTGAAAGCAGTTTGGTCTTGATTTCCTTGCCCCTCCTCTTTCCTCTCAGGCCTGTTCTCCCTGCTCTGGGTAGTATCATTTGTGAACTTGTAATTGGGAGAAAAATTACACTGCGTTGTTCTTTGTTGATCAGCTGCCAATTCATTTAGTGAGACATTTCCCTATTTTCTATCCTTTTCTTCTTCGGGCCAGGGTATTTTTCTCTTTTCCTAAGCCTTATTCCTGTGTGTTCCTTGCAGAAAGACCACAAGGGCAAAAGGGGCTGGCTGTTCCTGTGCTTCCTACATGCTGCTGCTTTGCCAGAATCATCAGCAGAAATGGGGAAGGTGCTACTGTTGATGTCCTTGTTATGATCATACTCCTCTGCTTCTGGAGGAGCAAGCACTGGGGGAGTCAAGATTGAAGTGATGAGGAAGGAATGATGAAAGGCATGAATCTACATCAAGAGAGGAGTGAATAGTGCTTATGCTTAAAGGTTGCACAGTTGGAACCTTCTGAGTAGGGTACAGTAAGAAAATAAATAATCTTATTTTACTTGCCTGCCCTTGTTAATTAAAACAGAAAAAAAGAATTGGAACTCCAGGGAAATTGTAAGAATTTTATTGGCTGACTTAATTAATTAAATTACTTAAATATGTTCTTTCTTTCTGAAAGCTTATCTTGCTGTGCTCTCCTGAAGCTGGTAAATATTGTTCTTGTTTTACACATGAAAAAGTTTGAGGTCTTTGTGAGGTAATAACTTATCTAAGGCCCTTTTTATACATGAGTATGTGATGTCAGAAATGGATCTTTGTAGCTCTGGAAATAGATAAGTCTAAATCAAATTAATTGCTAAATTAAATAAATTTTGAGGTCTTGGGGCTAGTGAATTATTGGAGTTAGAATGCAGCCACCAGAAAATGTGCTGGCACTGTCCATTTGGCTTAAGGCGTGTGGTGGTGCACAGTAATTGAAAGCTTGGGCCTACACAGCCTTTTTTCAGCATCTCTGTAGCAGTGTTACCCGCTTCAAGTGACTTTAGAGATTACACCTGGAAATGGGCCTTTTATATCCCATAAAAGCTTTTCAGTTTCTTAGATGTCAGTGGCCTAAAGTAATCTTGACACCAGCAGTTTGAGAAAGATCTGCTACAAAGATTGTGTTAATGTGCTGAAGTGGGACAGACTTGGATATGGACCAACATCTTTTAATCTGGGGAACAGATAAATCTTTCAGTATGCAAGTTCAGGTATTGTGGGAGTGTTTTCACTGCTGTTTCCCTGGATCAATGATCAGGAAGCTTAAAGTATTTGAGATTCATTATTTCGTAGTGATTTAAATAAAGGACTAGAAGCAATATATTCTGCTTGGTGTATGATGTAGCTAGATTGTTTTGGTTGCTGTGTGAAATTCTGTATTTCCTTAGTAATAGTTTAACCAAGGCTAAACTTAAGCTATGGCTTGTCTTCCTATTTAGGACTGTTCAATGTAATTTGAATGGGAAAAGTCTGTGGCAAGGTTATTTGTTAGAGTTTCAGGTGTTTCTGAGAATAAAACCCGCATCTCTCAAGTAAAGTAATTTTTGGGCTGACAGTTCTTTTAAATAGGAAAATTTAATCTTGGCATTTTAATGTAGCTTTCTAAATGTGTAGTTTGGAATTTTTAATTTGGTACCTACTTTTTTAGGCCTTTTCCATCAAGACCTTCAAAATGCTTTATATATTGCTTTTAGATTGTACCTAGCGCAGCCACAAGCACATTGTTACTTTAACTGCTTGAGAAGCTATGTGGATGGTGCAAAACAGGCTGGAGACTATATCTGACTTGTTTGTAGCTTGAAATTCAGTTGGCTCTGCTATTGATACTCCATTCCACAATTAAGGAAGAATCCCTAGCGATATATATAATCCTTAACTGCATTAAAGAAGTCTCAGAAACCTTTAAATGCTTTGGATTAAAGGACAGCATTGCTCATGAACTGCCAATAACAATCTTGGCCTCCAAGCTGTGAACAGGTCGTATGAGGAAATATGCTCAGGTGAATATGTGTGAAGTCTTGTGTTGATGGACTTTTTTTTAAGCCAACTGTGAAGGCAAAGCTTGGAATTCCCTTAGTAAGCTGATACAGTGCCTGTTTCAAAAAGGTTACGCAGTTTGAAGTTTACAAACACTTTGTATTGTCTAAATTAGGTAAAGTAAGAATTAAAAAAGTGTAGTAAGATTTTTGCTGAAGAGCTTAAGTAACAGATTGGGAAGGATAGGAGAGGAGGGGATGGGGTAGCAGACAAGAAGCCTAGAAGTGAAGGCCAGGATTAATACGTTTTTTTGAGGAAGCCCAGCTACTGGAAAAATGGTTTCAGCTGTGATTCTTACAAGAATATAATCACAGGATCATCTTGTGGAACTTCTTTCTGTGATGTATTTGTGACACATAGGGAGTTTTTACCATTTATTTTGAGCAGCTAGAAACTTTGGGAAGGAAGACCTCAGCTACAGTACTACTCTCTTTTTCTACCCCTTTTCTATTGTCACCCTGTGAGTAGCTCCTTTTTGTTGTTTTGGGTTTTTTTTAATAGGTAATAAAAGACAAAAGTGCTGTTTCACTGCTGACTCTGTAGGTTCTGAATAGTATCACTGAAGTTGAAAGAAGTCCCTTGAATTCCCTGTGCTCAAAGATGCTATGGCTGGCAGAGAGGACTTGAAAAGGTGTGTGAGTTTTTTATTTTTTGAAATAAGCTCCATGGATATGGCATCAGGCCTGACCTTACAAAGAACTTTTTGCGTACTTGGTAGGCTTAATGACAGGACAGCTCTTTCAGTGTTGCGTATGTAATGATGTTCCCTTGGGGAAGTTGCATTTACTATTGAGCCGCTACTTAACAGGCTTAGCGCCTTGGTGTCTGAGCAGTCACGGGTCAGCTTTGTTGATAACACTGAAGGAACGTGTCACAGATTTCTCAGATAAAAGCTTGACTGCATGTAGATCTGCTAACAAGTCTAGAAAAAAAGAAAAGATTAATAGAAATTCTAACCAGCAATAACAAAAATTCCCAAATGAATAAACTTGATTTCTGTATTTCACTTAACAAAACTATCTTAGCACTCTAGTCACTGTTTGTCATAGAACTATCTAGTAAAATATCTGTTCCCTACATATTCTTTAAGTTTTTCAGGGATTCTTATAAAAATGGGGTTAGCTTTCCTGAAAACGTTCATTGAAAACATTAAGGTTGGTTATTTTAGTAATAATATTAAAGCATTTGTATTGGGCATCGCTGATACTACTTTTTTAATTTCGTATAGTGCATCAAAAAATCAGATGAGGGACAAATACAAAATCAGAAGGATTAGTAAGTTTGAACTGCGTGTAGTCTGGAATGTGAGGTTGCAACCCTAGTGTTGGTGCGAGTTCAGTTCTGAAAAGTTTTCTTTTAAGAAGCCAGGAAAAAATGAGCAGTGAGCTAGAAGGTGGTCAAATTCCCTTTCTTAGTGTGAAAACAAAGTCACGTGAGTAAAAGGGACTAAAACTGAGGGGAAGTAGTAGATGGTGGTTTAAAATTTGGCAGCATATGTAGTGATGTAGTAGTACTGTAACGCTTGGTAGTAGGGGCAGAGCAGCTAAAGATTCCAGAAGAATTGGGAGGAGTTGGTTTAAGTGAGAGTGTGGGTGTTTTTTAGCAGTAGTTACATTGTGGCTGCTTTCATGGAGGTATTGTTTAACATCTGTGCTGTGTCAAAAATGTTTTGTGACATTAATCCATATTACCCAGCATCTCAAAACGTGCAGTTAAAACACATTAAGATTAAAAGTGTTCCTTGAGTTGCAGTTCATATCAGACTGGTATACAAATACATATGTATTATATGGTGCCTTTAAGGTTTGCAAGCAGTAGTTTTGCAACTACAACCTAAGAAGAGAAGATGGGAAGCTGAAAAACAGTAGCCTGTGGTTTTGTGGGCAGATTGTGTTTACATGTACAGTTGCATTAGTCTTTGGGGAGTGGATGCACTTGCGATTTGTACTGTGCCTTGGACTAGAATGACTAGATTCTTGATTGTGAGCTTCCAAAGCAACTGGTAATTATTACTGAAAGACACTGGGGCTCTGCAGGGGTGCATCTACTTGACTTATTTTGGGACTTGTGGACCCTATAAATAGCTCTGTTTTTTCTAATGCTGCTTTGTATGTACTTTCATGCTTGCTTTTATGTACATTTACAACTTATGGGAATTTACGGCTCTTTAGAAAGGACAGCTGTTTTTAATTGTATTGTTAGTTACAGCAGTTAATAAGCTTTGATTCCTGACAGGATGAAGGAATCTTTTCTTTAGCAAGTGCTGTGACTCTTTACCAGAAATAATGCAAACATCATTTACAGTAACGAGTTATGTCCCTCAGGGATCTCTGTTGGGACCGGTCTTGTTCAGCATCTTTGTCAGCGACATGTGGGATTGAGTTGCACCCTCAGCAAGTTTGCCGATGACACCAAGCTGTGTGGTTCGGTTGATATGCTGGAGGAAGGAATGCCATCCAGAGGGACCTTGACATGCTTGTGAGGTGGGCTGATGCTGACCTTATGAAGTTTAATCACGACAAGTGCAAGGTCCTTCACCTGGGTCAGAGCAATCCCAGGCACTGCTACAGGTCGGGCAGAGAAGAGATTCAAAGCAGTCCTGTGGAGAAGGACTTGAGGGTATTGGTCGATGAGAAAATGAACATGAGCCAGCTTCAGTGTGTGCTCACAGCCCAGAAAGCCAACCATATCCTGGGCTGCATCAAA
>WYDI02017210.1:0-24938 GCA_009867235.2 Psittacus erithacus
TCCTGGGCATGACGTGCTGTGGTATGGAATACCTCTTTGGCTAGTTTGAGTCAGGTGTCCTGTCTCTGCTTCCTCCCGGCTTCGCCTCCTCCGTGGCAGAGCATGAGGCCCAGAGAGTCTTTGGTCAGTGTAAACATTCTAAGCAGTAGCTAAAAACATTGGTATTATCAGCACTGTTCCCAGACCGAGAGTCAGAAACACAGCACTGCACCAGTTACTAAGAAGGAGAAAAATGACTGCTACTGCTGAACCCAGGACATAAATTACTTCATAAATTCTGCTTTGATGAAGTCTGAAGCAGAGTCTTACACTCTCTTAACTAACCCAGAGGTTAGACAATACCTAACTTCATAGCTGTTTCTCAGTTTGCTTTTGAGTGTATCCCCAGTGAGCCTACATCTCTACTTCGAGAGAGGTTTTGAAAACAATGTGCCCTCAAGAAAACTGAGCAACTTGTTGTGGTCTTTAGAATGCACTGACAACTAATGAAAGTTTAATATAAACTACAGAAACAGCCTTCAGAGTGAAGACCAGAACAGCATCGCAAGCACTCTTGCCTCTGGGTTGTGTTAGATTCCTTGTATTTTTCTCATGGATCACATTAATCTTTCACTACACAGTAGCACAGCTGCAGACATCAAGACTACTCTCCTGAAAAACTTAATGACTATGAGTTTATGCACTCAGGGTTGAGATGTTGGTTTTCATTCCCTCAGGTAGATGAGAAAATTTATCTCCCAAACCAGATAATGCTCTTGTGCATTTTTTCAAAAACCTTAGCAAGTCTTTTATGAAAATCAGACCATATCTAATGCTATGATGTGGTCCCTCTTTCCCTCGGCTCTCCTGTCAGTGATGCCCTATATCATATAGTATTTGATGGTATACCAACACATTTCCACAACCCTACCTCCAATCCATTTACTTAAGACGTACTTTACCTTGAGTACAATAAAATAATCCCCAGTTTGGGGAAAAAGACTTATAAAGGAAAAGCGGTTGGACAAAGAGTAGAGAGGAATTCTTTCCCTACAAAAATAAAGTATTGCCTTTAAAAAATTCCATAACCCTTAAAGTACTACAATAAAACTGTCTGGATGTTTTACTGCTACTGTATGAAGAAAATAAAGAATCACCTTTTAGTTCAGTCCCTGGATTTTTTTATTTTTTATTTTTTTTTGTAAATGATTTTCTGATTATTTCAGCCAGCAACTGCTTAAAACAACAGAGTTGTAATTTGGAGAGAGGCTTATGAATTTCAGAACTCATAGTCTTTTCCAAGCTTAAAAATACCTGTAGCATAGTTTGCTCATCTGAAAGACAGGAGACTTGAGAGTTCCAACATCTTGTCCAAAACACACTAGGAAAAAAGTCAGTAGAAGCTTTGCTGAAACCCAATGGCATTGAAAACCTTTAAAGTTCAAGTTGAGCAGACGAATTTCAAGAGCATAACTATTCATGTAAATTAACAAGCTTTGCAATGTTTGGGCACAGCTGAAGGCTCTTTCCTTGTTCCAGGGAGATGCATCTGAAAGTGGATAGACCTTGCTGTTCTTTGAGAGGCACTTCACGAAATGGCTGAGCCCAGCACAGATAGCCTTCCCCATAAACTGTGTTCATTGCTCAATGATAGCAAAAATGGCTTAAAGAGATAATTCAGTACAAATATGCTTTTAGCAAAATCCAGTACAATTGTTATAGAAATGTGCTACATCCCCTATAGAATTGCAAAAGCATGTTAACTAAATTTCCATTTTCTTTAACAAAGCCCCCCATGGTGGGACTGTCTTCAGTAAAGCAGCGCTGGAAATGAGCTGCAATGACCATTACCAAAGTTGCCTTACAACATTCTTTGTTTTGTTCTCTGCTGTACTTAACATTTTTTGTCCCTCATTCCAAGTCCCTCTTTACTACAAAAGCTATAGTAAGGCTTGAGTATTCAAGAAAAAAGCAGTCTTTCATCAGCTGTTGTTTGTACTGGGATTCTTTTATTATTGTTTGTTATAGCTGTCTGTCATGCTGTGCTTAAATACCTTGCAGACATATTTAGCAATATTTTGCTTTGCCATCTGGAACAGACTTTCACCGACTCAGGGCTTTCACATTTGAATGCCCCATCTGGTGTAATGTCTCTGAAGTATAAATAGGGCAAACACTCACAGTTTGTGGTAGCTTTAGAGGAGAAAGATAAACCAGTAATGCTTAATTAAAAAAAAAACAAAAAAAAACAAACAAACAAAAAAAAAAAATAAAAAACCACAGTAAAATGAGTGAAGGCATTTTTTGAGTTCAGCTGGCTTGAAGTAATCCTCTGCAAGCACCACCCTTACTCAGGAGGTTGGCACAAGTTTCTGCATTCCCTCTTTTCACAGGCAGGCTCTTAGCCCTGTAAAATTGATAAGGATCTATCACCTTGTTCACACATACATCTAAAATAATGTATGCAGCTTATTCAAGGAGAAATAATTCATGTCTTTCATATCTACACTAGTATCATAGGTATATCTTTATAGAGTTTTTGACAGCAGATAAGACAAAATATTTATTTTAATGATTCACATATACAATACAGAACAATGGGAACAAGCATGACAGCCAAAATCAGGGAGTAGTATATGGGGTTTATTTCCTTTTTAATTTCTTTTTGTGTTCACACATTGAGATTATACTCCACCATTACAGCATTCTTGGTACAACCTAACTAGATATTAATGGCAAACAATTTTACATTTTATGAAAGAGCCGTCCTGGTTTAAGGATAGCATCTTAGAATCACAGAATTGTCTGGGAGAGGAAGGCCTCTGGCTACCATTCTTCAGAGTATTTGAATAAGCAAGTGCACTCTGCTGGGACACACTGAGTTTCACATCAACCAACACCCCAAAATCCATCTCCTCAGGGCTGCTCTCAAACCAGTCTCCGCCCAGCCTGTATTTGAAAAATACATGCTGACATTATAGAACTACCCAATTTATTGACTTTGAAAGACTGGAAGAAGCTTAGAGTTTCAGATATCCAAGTATATTTATACCATCAAAACTACCACAGTTTAGCAAAGTCCCTAGCAAATTCATTCCCTCATCCTTCAAAGGATTTCTGTGATAGTTCCTGTTAGTGGACTTCTGACAGGAGTCAGCTCCTGAATATTAAGAATATTAAACAATAGGCTTGGGTCACACTCTGCTTGTGTTGTGGTTTAAATTCAAGCAGTAACTAAGTATCATGAAGCTGCTTGTTGACGTCCTCCCCTGGTCCCCCTCCCCAGGAAGGATGGGGAGGAAGTAAAATCTGCAGGTTAAGAACAGTTTAATAATTTAAATAAATGAAAATTTAATAGTAATGATAATAAGAAAAAAAGAGTAGCTCAAAAATCACAAGCAATGCACAACACAATTGCTCACCACTTGCTGACCAATGCCCATCCCATCCCTGAGCAGTGATCAGTGGCTCCTGCTCAACTTCTCCCAGTTTACATTCTGACTATAGCACTCTGTGATACGGAATACCCCCTAGGCTAGTTTGGGTCAGCTGTTCTGTCTCTGCTCCTCTTCACTGGCAGAGCATGAGAGACTGGAAAGACCTTGATCAGGGCAAGTGCTACTGAGCAACAACTGAAATACCGATGTGTTATCAGCATTGTTCTCCTGACCTAATTTAACCATGCTTCATCTGAAATTTTGTATGAGAGCAGATTTAATGATCATTACAACTTGTTAGTGTATTTATGTTAGGAAGTGTTCCAAGGTAGAGCAGTAAGAAAAGTTGCTTTCTAATATTTACATTCGTCAAAGAAAATTCTAGTGAATCTACATAGTTTAAAGATCTAATTTGTTAAATGATACATTAATAATTCTGCAGTGATACCACACCTGTATTATTTCACTTATCATAGTTTTTACCTCACTGTGCAGCTCCTTAATCGTAATCAAGTCTGCATTTTGCCAAATTGAAACAGTGAATTTGATTTTATGGTATGCACTAAGAGGTAGAATTTTTTTATTGGATACAGAAATTTGGAACATGTAATGAGAAAAAGAAATTGTAAATAGGGGATAGAATCCACATCTTAAGGTATTTTACTGGGTGTTGCTTCAGCAGTAAGTGATATTTTTTGCTTTTAACTCATACAGAAGAATCACACCACCAGGAAGTTTTCAAATTAAGATTCAGAAACCCACATCTAATATCTGCAGTTCAGTAATGTTGGGTTTTTTCTTTGAGTAAGAATGTAATTTATTGAGAGATGCATTTTATCTGCAGAATTCTGAAAACTAATATATAGGCTGCTAAGTCTGGTGGACTATATCCAGAATGAGGAAGACTGATATAAACTGGAGCTTTTCTTTCTAGCTCCCTTTTCCAAATTACATTTATAGTCTACATATTAGTGAATTAAATAAATCTTATCTACTGCTGAATTTCAGCAATGTGCTGGTTTTGGTGAGGATAGGGTTAATTTTCTTCATAGTAGATAGTATGGGGTGATTTGGATTTGTGCTGGAAATAGTGGTGATAACAGGGATGTTTTTGCTATTGCTAAGCAGTGCTTACACAGAATCAAGGCCTTTTTTGCTTGTCACATCACTCCACCAGTGAGTAGACTCGGGGTGCACAAGGAGTTGGGAGGGGATACAGCTGGGTCAGCTGACCCCAGCTGACCAAAGGGATATTCCATACCCTATGATGTCATGCTCAGTATATAAAGCTGGGGGAAGAGGAAGGAAGTGAGCACATTCAGAGCAATGGTGTTTGTCTTCCCAAGTCGCCATTACATGCAATGGAGACCTGCTCTCCTGGAGATGGCTGAACACCTGCCTGCTTACAGGAAGACATGAATAAATTCGCTGTTTTGCTTTGCTTGCATGTTTGGCCCCTGCTTTGCTTATTAAATTACCTTTATCTTAACCCATGAGTTTTTTTTTTTTGCTCTTTGATTCTCAACACCATCCCACCAGGTGGGATATCCGGGGTTGCTGGCTGGGGTTAAACCATGACAAGCAACTACAGTAAAGCTGAACATTTTTGGTTTTCTATCTACTTTTCATGCTGAGTAAGTGCAATGATTAATTTCAGAAGTTATTAGGTAATGGAGTGTCACTGAAACAGCATTCAAAACAAGCTGAAGTAAGAGAAAATAGAAAAGAAAATCAGAACAAACTCATCAATAGTGGTCTTGTTCATTGAAACAACGTGAATATACAGCAACATCAAGGGTTTAAAAATACTGGGTTGTAGCCTAAGCAAAATATGTAGATAGCAGTTCCATCAAATGAGAGACAGACACATAAGAGAAAAGTTTGGGTTTTTAGAAGAGAAAGACATCCCTTGACAGGATGGGCAGTATAATAGAACAATGCGCTTACTGTGAAGAAAGAAACGGCTTTGAGAAACAGAGGTCAAAATTAAAGGCCAAAAATAAGTTAGTAGAAGTTGCTAATGAGCAAAGAAAGATAGTCAATTACATTTCTATAAATGCAGGCCCCTGACTCACCCTAATATCTCACAAGATAACAGAAATGTAGGAGCAGGAACAGATTCCAAGATCAGCTGATCTTTCTCTCTGCCACTGCATGATTTAGCTATTCTTGAGAGCTACTCTTTGTCGTCCATTCATCTTAAAAACATACAGTACAAGATTTTCCACAATCTTTTGCTTAGTTCTTTACAGTGCTTTACCATACTAGGATTTAGAAGGATTTTCCTAATACCTATCTGATCATCCTTAGCTACAGGTAAATCAGATGTAAACCAAGCAAATCCAGTGCTATCGCAGGGGTGTAAAACTGATGCAAGAGAAAGAAGGATTATGTTTTATAAGATTAAGAGGCTATTACACAGACACCTATCATACATAATCTATGAATAAAGGTGTAAATCACTGTACATGTAAAAGTGTGTTTCTAGCTTGGTCAAAGCTGTGACAGCTGCTTATGTACAGATACTATACAGCTTGAGCACCCATGTTGACAGCAATGCATCTCAGGCAGCAGGAATGTTTTTGGCATTTACCCAGAGCAGGATTTGCAGATCACAATCCCTCACACATTCACAGGTATTAGTACTTCACTTACTCAGCTGAAGAACAGTGCAAATATATATACCTATATATAACAAGAGCTGCAGGCATACCTGTGACCACAATATTGACATAACATTCAATGCCTAGCTTTCAAACCCTCTTGACCTTAACAAATGGAATAGACAAATTATAAGCAAATAAATGAACTTCTATTGAAAAGCTGACCTACAGTTCAGACTTAATTATCAATCCCATCTCAGAGATTTTCTATTTTGCTTTTCAATAACAACAATTTAGTTTCTAATTCAGCAAGGACGCCAAGAAATAACTGGGCCATTCATAGACTGTATTTAGACTTCTAATGAGGTTCTGTTGTGAAGATCTTGAAAATGCTGTTCCTCTATTTCTGCATTTCTTATGCCATCAGGAGCTCACTGTTCTCTTCACTATGTTACCAGTAATAAAAGAAAATTGAAAAAAATTTAAATCAACTTAGTATAATAATAAAATAATTTGAAAAGCAATTAAGAAGGAAGGCATACATAAGAAAAAAAAACCCAATGGAAAATGTTTTTTATCAATGACCTGAATAACATAAAGTGAAGGGAACAGCATGGAAGGTTGTTCTTTAGTTTTCTTTTTCTTCCCTTTTTTTTTTTTTCCAGAATAGTATCTGAAACATAAACAGTTTTTGACAGCTACAGACACCAATGAAACTAATGAGGTTTTTGTTATTTTCTTGAGAGTATTCTGAAAATTTGTTTTTAAATTATCATTCAACTGCCCTTTGTTACAGCTTAATTTGCCTTTGAAATTAGCTGTATTGTTTGGAAACATGTAATTGCTGTCCACATTACAGACAGGAAAATCTGCAAGAAAAAATATTCTCTTTCTGTGCCTTTGTAAGGAAGAACCATTATGATATTGGTTAGAATCTAGGTCCTTGTAATTCTATAGTTCTTGCTCAACCACGGGATTCAGAAAACAGGCTTTCTGATAGGAATCAATTAAAATTAGGAAGTAAAAATATAGTATTAAGAAAAACAAGTATGGCTTTCAATGTCTTTAAAACCTTTACCGCTGTATGACTATAGGAATTGTGTCTATCTATTCCATTGTCTCAGTAAGGGATGCTCATACTAATGTTTATTTGAGGAGATTTGGAAGTATCTCTTCCGTTAGCATCTATGGAGACATTAAATTCTAAATAATTTGATGTAAAGTTTTTTTTGTGCATGCAGAAGGGTGCATGTTAGTTTTAACAATAGAAAGCTTTATTTTGGTGTAATAGTAATTCACAGCTGAAATTTGATACAAAAAGAATGAATTATTTAAAGAGTTTCACTGTACATAGAATAGTATTTAGTATTTAATAATTTAAAAATGTAATTGTTCATATCTCCTTTAAACATTGCAGTGTTCATGTAATCCAACGACCCAGATTTCCTCAAGAGACAGCCAGTACTTCTAACATCCTGGTTTCAGAAGAAAATTAGGCATATCTAAACCAATGCAGCTTACTTCTCATTACTCCATAACCTTCCCTTTCTTTTGAATTGTTAGTGAATTCAAACCTCTGTTGTTTGGTTTTCGGTTTGTGTGTTTTTTTTTTTTCCTATTAGTACAGGTTAATTAGGTACAATGGCAAGTAGAACAAATTATTTTATCACTAAAGAAGACATGTAGCAGATTGACTTTGCTGAAAGAAAGCATCTATATATCTTCTCAAAAGTATTGAGCAGTAAAGAGAAATTTGTTAGGATACATTTCAAAGTTTTTAAAGTCTTTCTAGGCTTTAAATGTTTTCTCTATTCACTTATGATGATTACATGAGAATGTCTACTTGTGAGTTTGTTTATACTGTTGAAATGTAGTAATAGGAAATACTATTTATATGATAAAATATATAGTACTATTCTTGTATCAATTGAGGCATTAATGTAATTAATGCATTATTATCAGAAAAGTAGAGAGATCACTGTAAATCACACCTTTTAATGTAAGCAACTATAAACTAAGGAATTAATGTTCACTTGAAAAATATATGCCACAAGGAATATTTAGCAGTGACAGTTTTAATTGTTATTTATACCAGCCAAAGTACTCAAGTACAGTTCAAAATTGTTTAAAAAATGTTAAAGACGCCTCATAGCTAGCTAAGACTTCTTTTTCTAAGTGAATTAAAATGGAAGAGCTCTGTTTATCTTGGAAGTATTTGCAGCTAGCCTATTCTCGGACCTATACTTGTCCAGAAAAGGCAAAGGTTTTAGAGTTTCTCAAGGTCATAGTTCCGATAGAAAGGGCAGAAGGTTGAATTTGTATCTGGCTGTAATTTCTCATCGACAGCTGCTTTAACAGTGTGAGTTTGAGATGAGGAAAGTAGACCTAACGTGTGCCAGCCATCATCAGGATGTTGACATGAGAAAGATGAGGTAAGAATAATCATACATTCCTCTCCAGTTAGCAGTCACTTTCTCTCATTAGTTTAGTTCACATGCTCAGGGTGCGTTGTACAGATAGTCCAAACAATAGTGAAGCTGTTGCTTTGGTTCAGATTTTGCTTGAAGAAATCTCCAGACTGTCTTGTCACTTCCCCAAGATCAGGGAAAAAAAAAAAAAAAAAAATAAAAAAAAATTGATGAAACAATCAGCTGCCAGGAACTTATCAGAGGTTGCAGTATCATATTGCTGGATATGACTGAGCACAATTCAGTAAACTGGGAACACAGATGATGACTAAGGAGCTGCATTAGTGATCAAGATGTTTTTGACCATGGAAAAAAAACTTGGGTCAAGATTCTTGCGTTACAAATAACCTGAAAAACACTTCCGTTTTTGTTCACAGTAGATGCTTTCTCTGTTCTGTTCCTTCTCATGATTCCCAGTAGCAATCTAAATTTAAGCTTAAGCCAACTGGGCGTGTGAATTCAGTTAGAGGCCCTGAAAGCACTTAAGAAGGCAGCCATCATCAACTGCTCGTTGGATCTGTCCAAACAATAGATTATTTAGTTTAATGAGAAAACATTTTAAATGATTCATGTAGAACAAAAATGGAATTATTTTGTTGCTTAAAATCCCTTTTAGATCAACTGAGTTTGTAGAAATTCTAGGGAGATGTTATGTCAATGTCAAAATAAGGATTTTTTTTATTCACCCTGTGTTATTGCTCAAACAGTTTGGTGAATTTAGTATCAATTAGCAAATAATTTGATCCACCTGAAATGACATTTTTTGCATTCTATACACATAAAAATAAGGAATTAGACTCCCTATAAAAATGTGAAGAAAAAATATACAGTAGTTATAACAATTTCTGGTATGTCTTTTAAATAACATGAACTCTGACATGTCAATTTAAGAGCAGAAGGGGCAGTTTTACCTATGCTAACAGTTAATATCTTCCTTTGTAAAAATTATATCTTTACAATATTACTAAGAAGGGACAAGGATAGTTTCTGAGCTCCCCAAAGAAACTCCTGAAAGAAACATTTGATTATACTAATCAGTGCTCTTAAAAAGGAATTTTCTGTGGCTAACACTATGGAATTTAGGTCTTGCAATACATATTTAGCTGGTAAATACGTGAATTATAAGATCCCAGGAAAATTATAGAAAAAATACTTAGAAGCAACACACTTTTCCTCTTAAAGTATAAATATTTTCACAGTGATCAATCCAAAGTTACAGATAAAAGAATCCTGAATTCATCACCAACTGTCCTTTCCCCTGACTTAATTGTTTTCAGCAGAATGCTTATAACTGTCACTTATCTACAGCCAAATATGCAAAAACTGTGGAAAGAACAGAGGGAGAGAGAAAATTATCTGCTTAGTCTGCTCACTGAAGCAATTAATTACTTGCACTAGTATTTTCAGTACATCTGTTACTTGAATAATCAATAATTTATGAATTTTTATTTTCTAACACTTTTCCTTTTATTAAGTATTTGGTGTCACCCCTTTTTCTTCCTCTCTCTCTCCCTGGCACTTCGAAACTTGCAATCTTCAGTCCATTATGGAACACAAAGTGTCTGCTGCCACTGCAGTCTTTTAATGGTCCTAAATCAAGAGAGTATGAAAAAGCAAGTTACATACTTATTGATTCTGCAGGTTCCAGATGCCTCATTAATCAGCATCTGCTTTTTTCACAAATGGAAATGCAAGTAAAAGTTTGGCCCTCACTGGATCCAGTTCTATTGCAAATGGTAAGATGGTACAGCACCTCCAGGATGAAGCTCCCTAGTACTATAAACTAATTCAACTTTTTAGATTTAGTTGATATTTAAGTACAAAGGAAGTTGATAGAAACAGGTATGTGCCAAGTTCTCCTCTTGCTGCTGCAAGACCAGCTGAGGAAAATGGAGTAGATTACAGAAGCATGTTCTAAAAAAGAAAAAGAAAAAAAATTTCTACTTTCCAGATTAGACTCCAGACAAACAGAAGATTGAGGTTACTGATGCTGTTTTCTAGAAAAAAATTGTGGAATAACAAAGGAGCATCAGGAATTGCAAACTGATGCTCCAAGGCCTTTTAAATGTCTTCATTGCACGAAACATATTTTAATTTAGACGCAATGCAAATGTAATCCATTAATACAGAGTAAAAACTGTGCTTCATCAATAGACATTATATAATTATATTTTTTGACCTCCTTTCTCTTGTGAAAAAGTGGATTAGAGGGGGGGCCTGATGGATAATCTTAATGTCTCATTATGCTGAACTTTTAAAGACATCTTCAGTGAGCAGAAGCCTTTTTATCCTTTAATTAATCTAGAAAACTGCTGAGAATTTAGTAGCTTAATGTTTGTCACTTTTGTTCTGCCTCCGTAGTCTTCCTTCTTCATTGCACTTCAGGATTTCATGAAGACTCCTTTATAACACAGCAAAAAATACTGCTTTTCACTATGTGTACTCTACCTTGTGGTTATTTTTCCTTATTTTATTTGTCAATGCTTTCCCTGGTTTTGTTGTTGTTTTCATCTGCTGGAGATATGTGCAAATCTCTTCACTGTGTCAGCTGAACAACCTGTAGCAATTTTGTCATCCTGCATATGTTTTTGCAAGTTTAATTATTTTTCTTAACCTGTACTAGTTTATTTTGTTCAACAGCTATTCCCATACTTCTATTTTCCAGATAACTACAATTTTAATAACCTTTTCTATCTATTACTACTTAGCCATTCCAGTATCCAATGCCTTTTTTGACTATTCACACCTAATAGGATTGATTTCCCTCGTGTACTATGTGGTGTTTTATTAAGTATTAAATACTTTTCTGCAGTAGATGGCATATGCAATTCCTTGCAGAATTCCAGTTAACATTTCTGCAGATATTCTGCATGTCATAAAAACCTTTGCAGCATTAAAAATAGGGAAAAGAAAGAAAGAATAATTTTGAAAGATTCCTTCACTGCAGGCAAATCCTCTCACTGAAGCCTTTTCCATTCCCATGGTAGATAGCACCTTTGTAAAGGTTTAGGGATCTAAAAGTTGTTGCAGGAAGCAATATTCCTCCAAGGTACATCTATTATTGATATTAATTGTTGCTACCATATAAACATTAGTAATTAATAGATAGCAACAAATTACACAACTACACGCTGGTCATACTGCTTAAATGTACTTCTGAAAAGGACTCAGACAGTACAGTTATGAAGATAATATTGCAGAGTACATTAAACAAATAGAGCAGAAAGAATTGCTTAGTACTTTCTCAGTCACAACATAACCACATAAGCAATTTGCCTGACTCATATGAAAGGATGCTATTTTGGGCTTTGATTATCTCCCATCATTAAAGACTGTGATTTTTTTTTTTTCAGGAGGAAGAGGTGTAAGCTTAGATTTCAGATACATTCCATTTCAAGCAATTATATACTTACTTACAAATTCCTAAGTCCTTTAAACAAGATATGTTAATTTTCATCACTTTTTGTCTATGTTTTGTGTTGGGGCACACCTTTAAGAGGATTCCATATTCTGTCTTAGAGGTGAGGTAATATCTAGCTACCAATGAGGTAGCAGTTTGGGATCTTTACGGACAAAAGTTACTGGATACTGTAAGTTTGAGTCATGTTGCTGTTCTAAAAACATTATTTAAAGGCAGTTTGTGAAATGTTATCTTTCCATTTGCATGGCCTGCAGACAGCTGGGGGTATTACTATAATGAATGATCTCTTACCTAGAGAAGCTACAAAACTAGGCATATTTTCCAGTGTTGCTTGTAGGCTTATCGCTGTCTATAATTTTAAAAGATGACCAGATATCTAAGGTCTATGCACATGCCTACAACTAGAAGATCAGAAAGTATCATAAAAGCAGGCCTCATAGTAATTGTTTGCAATGGACACATTCTGTATCTGAATTTATCATTGAAGCCAGGGAAGCCACAGCTTAAAATTAATGATGCAAATCCACTGCTGTGAGTACAGCCCATATAGGTTTTCCAAGAGCTGGGCCTGCAAAATTACAGTATCTTGGTGAGTTTACAGAGTTTTAGAATGGGAACAAACCTGATCCACGCCACTGAAATTTTGTTTGCTTATTTTGAAATAATCTGTATCAGTATTGCACTCAAATTAGTGAAAACTTCATCAGTGTCAATGCAGACATGAAGTCATGTCTGAGCAAATTGCTGCCTGGCACATGTAAGAACATCTTCCTTTAGAAATTATATCTTCAATGTGCTAAAGATCAACCTTTAAACAAAGTCAGCCATGCTTGGGATACTGCTAATCTGCGCACTTCTTATGTCTTTCCAGCATGTAATTCTGCTATAAATCAAAAGACTGTCTGGGAGCCTGATTGATGGAGCTGCAGCATGTGGTCTGTTTTCAGCTCAGACAATATTGTGGGACATTCTGTCCTGATGTTTTTTACAAGATGGATTTCTCCATTTAGGCACATTTATGGTACGTGTATTTCCAGAAAAATGTATATCTTCTTTAGCATCGTTCAAGCTATGCAGCCAAGATATCAGTAATCTCATTGGCATTTAGGAGAAACTACATTTGGGTTTAACTCTTAGTACTCTGTTTACTTTATTGTAGTAAAATTTGTGAAAAAAGTGATATACACTTTAAGTATAGGTGTTAATCTGTAGCTGCTCACATATGCAGTTTATGGAGCTTTCTAAAAAATTAATATACATGGCTCTAAGTAGAGAATTTCATAGCTTTATTATTATCATAATCACTTATTTAGAAAATATAAATAAGAGTAAGGAAAATACCATATTCAAAGAATTCTTTTTTTTTTCTTCCAGAATATGCTAGCAAAGTGCAAAAAACATCTGAGAAGCTATTTTCAGTTCCTGTAAGATTCCCTCACAAGAATAATTTACTTTCATTCCTATTTCACAAAATACAAGAGTTTTTCTCTCCATAAGGAGACAAATATGTAACTCTCAATTGCATAATTAACCTCTAAGGTTGGATTTAAATACACCAACAATTTCATTGATATTTATATACAGCAAGATTACATTTTCAGAATCTACATTCTGGGTATTTTTTCTTCAACATGCAGGATTAGGTCATGTATTTGCCTAGACTAATATACTGTGGTTGATATTGCCCAGTAGCATTTATCAGTGAAATGTAAAATGAAAACAGGGAAGAGATAAGCATGAATAATGATGAAGTCTCTGTAATATTTTACAAGAGAGCATGTGTTCTCTGCTATAACATCTGTACTGGTAATCTCCATGCACGCATTCTATTATAAATGCTATTATCAGGTTTGTGGCTTTTGAGTTTGGGGAGAGGGCAGCTAGTCCCTGTCCCCCACCCTGAATCTATTTACACTAAGTCTTCAAGCTTTAGACTCCTTAAAGAATCGCTTTTAGTTCACCAGTTCCAAAGAAGTATTTTGCTTCAATGGAAAACATTTGCTTATGCCTGAGACAGCATTAAATAAAAGATGATTTTAGAATCTATGATAATACCAGTCCTGTTTTTTAAGCATGTATTTATTTATTGTTACATAGTTTTCCTTCCCAGCAACTATTCTGGTTTCTTCTTGGCCCCATAATTTACATAACTTCCTTGTATAGCATGGCCTACATTTTTCTTCTATTTAATTTATGCTGTATTGGAGTTACAAGTATGGTTTTAGAATGTGTTTACTACCTTTGCATTTTTCAGTGCAAAACCTGATTGTAAAAATAGGTCTTACATATTTTGTCCAAGTCAGTCACTTTTTTCATCTGGTTGATGGCAAATCAAACCTGGTACTGGCCAGTTATTTTTTTTATCCTGTTCCTCAGAGTATTTAATTTTCAATATTCCTTTCTTTTCTTTATCTTTGCAAAATGATATTATGTTAATATTCTTTTAGATTAAAGGAAACATTGCCAGAGGGCGTACATATTGTATTAAACAAAATATTGTATCACATCAACTGAGACTCTTATGAAATAATAAGGAGGCTCATCTTACAAAGATATTGATGACAAACTTTAAATAGACCATTCAAGGTTTATAAAATTAACCGTCATTGAAAGGTCAAATTGCAGGTATGAATATCTTCTTTAACACTAGTAAATGGTGCACAAAGATATAGTCACTGATGTCTGTCAACTATTTCTTTCAGGGTGAATTAACTTGGGAGATTTTATTAGTTGGTTGTCTTTTGTGCATAAAGCTTCCCTTGCAATGTAGAGTGGGCATGCAAGCTGTCGTGATTTAAGCCCTGCCACCCAGTCTCTCACTCACTTCCCCCATTCCTCCCTCAGCTCCAGGAGGGGTGGGGAGAAGAATCAAAAGAATACACCTCCCATAGGCTGAGATTAGAACAGTCCAGTAACTACAGTATAACACAAACCACTGTTGTTACCACCAATAATAAAAAATGTCAAGGGAAATAACAAGAGAAGAGAATACAATGGCTCACCACCCGCCGATCGATACCCAGCCCTACCTGACCAGTAATCTTCCCCTTCCGGGTCACATGATAGGGCTTACAATCAAACTGTAATTTGGGATGTGCATTCTCCAGAAACACCCAAGAAAGCTTGGGCTTCTTTCTTATGTACTTGTTGGAGACTTTGCTGTTATCTTGTTGATCACATCTGTGGGGATCTGACGACATCCATCTTGCCATTTTATTCCCCAGAATTGAATCTCCTATGCAGGTCCCTTGACCTTACTCCATTTTATGGCAAAGCCGGCTTTCAGCAGGATTTGGATTATTCTCCTTCCCATCCCTTGGGGGGCGGAGGACAGGTAGGGGGAGGTGGGGGGCTGTTAGCCAGCAACTGTGTGATTTTCTGAGTTACAGCTGGGCTTAAACCACAACAGCGTCAGTGCTGGCTAGACACAGGAACAGCGAAGAACATAATTTTTGCCTCTTGTCTGCTCTAAACAGAATCATAGAATACCAGGCTGGAAGGGACTTCAAGCATCATCTGGTCTAACCTTTCTAAGCAAGCATGACCTAGACTAGATGTCCCAAGGCCATGTCCAGCTGAATCTTAACTGTGCCTAATGTTGAGGAATCCATCACTTCCCTGGGGAAATTATTCACATGTCCGATGGTTCTCATTGTGCAAAATTTTCCTCTTGTGTCCAGTTGGAATCTCCCCAGGAGTAACTTAAGCCCATTACTCTTCATCTTTCCCATGTGAATCCTTGCAAAAAGAAAGTCTCTGTCTTCTTTGCAATTATAAGTGAATATAAGTGATTCAGAGCAGCCCTGCGGAGAAGGACTTGGGGAAGCTGGTTGATGAGAAACTTAACATGAGCTGACTGTAGTGTGCACTCACAGCCCAGAAAGCCAACCGTATCCTGGGCTGCATCAAAAGCAGCATGACCAGCAGGTCAAAGGAGGTGATCCTGCCCCTCTACTCTGCTCTCATGAGACCTCACTTGCAGTATTGTGCTCAGTTCTAGTGTCTTCAACATAAAAAGGACATGGAACTGTTGGAACAAGTCCAGAGAGGCCTCGAGGGTGATCAGGGGACTGGAGCAGCTCCCCTATGAAGACAGGCTGAGAAAGTTGGGGCCGTTCAGCCCGGAGAAGAGAAAGCTGCATGGAGACCTCATAGCAGCCTTCCAGTATCTGAAGGGGACTTATAAGGATGCTGGAGAGGGACTCTTCATCAGGGACTGTAGTAATAGGACAAGGGGTAACAGGTTAAAACTTAAACAGGGGAAGTTTAGGTTCGATGCAAGGAAGAGGTTCTTTACTGTAAGCGTGGTGAGGCACTGGAATGGGTTGCCCAAGGAAGCTGTGAATGCTCCATCCCTGCAGTGTTCAAGGCCAGGCTGGACAGAGCCTTGAGTGACATGGTTTAGTGGGAAGTGTCCCTGCCCATGGCAGGGGACTGGAACTAGATAATCTTAAGATCCTTTCCAACCCTAACTATTCTATGATTCTATGATCCCATATCAAATTAGTCCATGACTGCAAGCAATTTTTTTTTTTAATCTCATTTCTCAAGCAACAGGTACTTATTTGATAAATGACTGGGGACCTAAATAAAAGTTCTTAAAAGTAATTGTAAAATATTACTAATAACCTCATAAAGCTATTATTCTTCCTCATATTAGAATAATACAGTGTTGTTATTCTGTGTATGTATGCAATACAAAATATTAAACTTTGATTATTTTCACCTCTTGCCAAAACTGTGGATAATTATATGGTTGATACAATGTTTTTTACAGTAACTTTTATCCCCAAAATTAAATACAACCATGTGTCCTATTACTGAGTCATTTTAACAAATGATTTGTATTTAATTTAATCTTTAACTGTACAATGTGCTATATTCATTACATTTCTTAATTTCTTGTGCTTTCTGCAGTTTAGATTTTAATATTACAGAATGTACTCCATAATGACTTTTTACTGTTTTTTCAGAAAGATATTATACTAGACGGATCTTCATCTCTAGACCTCAATCCAGCAAAGCCTAAGACCAAAGAATAGTTAGAGTTGGAAAGGACCTTAAGTTCATATAGTTCCAATCCCCCCTGCCATGAGCAGGGACACCTCACACTAAACCATGTCACCCAAGACTCCATCCAACCTGGCCTTGAACACTGCCGGAGAAGGAGCATTCACAACTTCCTTGAGTGCAGCCCATTTCAGTGCCTCATCACCCTCACAGTAAAGAATTTCTTCCTTGCATCTAACCTAAACTTCCCCTGTTTAAGTTTGGACCCACTACCCCTTGTCCTATCACTACAATCCACAATTAAGAGTAGTTCTCCAGCATCCTTGTAGGCCCCCTTCAGATGCTGGAAGGCTGCCATGAGTTTTTCATGCAGCCTTCTCTTCTCCAGGCAGAAGTCTGCTCTCTTGAAGTTCAAGGCAGAGAGCTTGCTGTGTGCCCTTCTCACTGTCCTGAGGACCTCAAACCCAATCATCTCATGATTGCTACAGTCAAGGCTGACCCAGAGCATCACATACCCAATCAGCCCCTCTCTGTTGCTGAGTACAAGGTCAAGCATGGCATCTCTCCTTTTCTGCTACACTACTACTTGCAAGAGGAAGTTGTCTTACACACAATCGAAGAACCTCCTGGATTGCTTGTCCTGAGCTGTACCGTCCCTCCAACAGATATCAGGGTAGTTGGAGGACAAGGGCCTGAGAGAGTGAGGCTGCTCCTGTGTGTCTATAGAGCACTTCATCCACAGATTCTCTCTTGATCTAGCGGCCTTAACAGATCCCCACAATAATGTCCCCATTGCTGTTCTCCCTTTGACCCTGACCCACAAGCTCTCTATTGACTCATCACCTGTCCCTAGACAGAGTTCCATACTCTGCAGCCTACCCCTAACATAAATAGCTACTCCCCCTCCCTGTTTGCCTGGCCTGTCTTTCCTAAAGAGCCTACAACCTTCCATTTCAACGCTCCAGTCACAGGAGCCATCCCAACATGTTTCTGTGATGCCAATGATATCATATCCCTGTAGATGTGCACACATCTCAAATTCCTCTTGTTTACTCCCCGTATTATGGGCCTTTGTATAAAGGCATCTAAGCCAAGCTCCAAATAAAGCCAAATCATTGGCTGGAGCAGCTGAAATAGCTTTACATCACTCCAAACATTTACTGCAGGTGCTGACAACTGACTGGGAGTTTGGGATGGATAGATCCCTCCCTCCCCCCATACATCTAGTTTAAAGATGCCTTGACCAGCCTGGCTAGTCTCCCTCCAAAGCAGCTCTTGCCCTTCTTTGTCAGATCAGCTCCATCAGCCTCCAGTAGACCTGGCCTCCCAAATCGAGTCCTTATGTTCTAAATAACCAAACCCCTGACTATGGCACCACAGTTCTAACCACTTATTAACTGGCCAAATCCATCTGGCCTTTTCAGGGTCCTCTGCTTTGACCTGGAGGACTGATGAACAAGCTATCTGAGCCCCGGAGCCCCTAACCACCTCTCCCAGGGCTCTGTACTCCCTCTTAATGTTCTCCATGACACTACTGTCAATATCACTATCACCCACATGGACCACAAGAAGTAGTTAATATTCAGTGGGATTTACTAGACCAGGCAGCCTCTCAGCAACACCTCTGATCTGAGCCCCTGGTAAGCAACACACCTCCCTCAAGACTGGGTCAGGCCAACACATGGGTGCCTCTATGCCTTTCAAAGTAGAGTCACCTACTACTATGACCTGCTGATTTTTCCTGGAGGCACCAGTAACGATCCTCTTTACTGATGCATCGGAAGGATGTTAATTTGGTGTGGTGTGCTGTGGGGAATGTTGCACAAGAAGCGGCACCAGCATACCTGGACGAGACCTCAGACATCTTGACCTTCGTCAGCTGCAAACCATGGGAGTCAAGGAAACTGAAGATAGAACACCGAGATAATTTCTGAGAACTGTAAATATAGAAACAAGAAGTTGTTGAAGGCAAAAATGAGACGTTGTAATCCAGTACTTTCCAAAGTACTAGTGGAAAGTTACCAATGTGGGCCGAGGGGACAAAGAATATGCATTCCAGGAGAATAAGAAGTAACAATGTAGCAAGCAGTGGTAGCAGGGAAACATGTTCCTATATCTGGTTAAAAATAGTTGCTCAAGCAGAGGCATGTGGACAGTAATGTGATTGGCTGAAGGGGCGCATGATCAGTAGGGTCACTGACTGGAGAGGCACATGGTGTGTGAACAATGTTTCATGATAGAAAAGTACCCAAGGAGCTAACCGCTACTAACTGCTAGGCAGAATACTATAAAAGTCTGTAAGTTCACTCAATAAAGGATTTTGGTTGTGCCATAACTGCAGTCTGTGCCTTAGTTGCCACAGTGTGTATTTCCTCATTAGCCCTCTGCAGAACTGTGAAGCACTTCTGGGTATGGACATCAGATTTTGGAGGAAGCCCCTTGCTTTTGTCCTTCTAAATACTTTCTTCTAAGTTCTACTGACTTGCTAAATACTGCTAGTTTTAGGGATCACTGTATTTTATTCAGTCAACAATTACTCCTATGGATTTTAGAGTCAACGGATAGAATAAATGAATAAGCCTGATTAAGGTATTTGTTGACAATGTGGTTTATATACTCACTAGACTCAAGAAAATAAAGATAAAAAAATTGCCTTCTGAAAACGCACACAGTACACTTTCCTTGTGCTGGGAATAATCCAGAGAAGTACTGCAAATCTTGCCAAAGTATAAGAACATGTTAGCATCAATACTTGACACTTTAGTATTTTAGAACAGTGCCTATATTTCTCACTTTCACAAAGAAAATTCAGTGATTTACAGCTTGCATACTTAAATGAGCAATTTCTGGATAACCAATTTGTGGTCAGTAGTAAAAAACCAAATATATAAGCAACCTGTAAACTTATTTGGTTATTTTTGAGTCAGCGAAGCACAGAAAGCAAAAAGATTTGAAAAATACATTATAACCTTGATCATTTACAGAAAGAGGTTGTCATCTTTCTCGGAATCATGAATTAAGATGCAGATTTTCTTGGCAACAGTTCCTAAGTGGAGCACTGCATGACAAAATAGGCTAGCATAATTCACAAGAGATGAAAGTTTAGAAATCATTAATTTGCTTTCTTAACTTCTGCAATTTGATTTATGACTGTTCCTTCTGTTTAAAAGGACAATCCAGTAGTAGCAGCTCCATACTAAACCTTTGTGTATAAATAATGAGGGCTAGTTTAAAATATGTATTTTATAATTTTACAGAGGAGTAATGACAACTCAGAATTCTATTTGATGATTACATGACCCATTGCATATGTCATGTGGTTAGAAAGTCACAATGAGTACTTAAATATTGTCCTTCTTTTTCCTCCCATAAGACAGTCACGAGAAAGGATACAGGCCAGGCAGAGGCCTACGTAGCTGGGAGCAGCTCCATAGGAAAATGCCTAGTGCCTGATGGCAGCAAGCACAGGGAGCCTACAGTGCCCTAGCAATATCTGAGGCAGCAGCATCATGGATGGGATGAACAGGGGCATGGCCAGGGTACTGATGGGGGAGTTACTTGTTAAGTCATATACCAACAAGTATATGACCTAACATACCAACAAACCAGGGTGAGGTCAGCGAGGTCCCCAGGGCAGTCAGGGCTGGAGCACTTTCCCCACGAGGACAGGCCATGGGAGCAGAGCTTAGGCTGGGGCAGAGACTCACAGAAGCAACTCTGCCTGCAGGGAAGGGATGGAGAAGACAGAACCAAGCCTTTCATATCACAAGGGTACATGGTGGACAATACAACAGACTACAGATGTAAATTGAAACAGAGGAGGTTTCTGATGAATACAAAGGGAAAGAAAGGCAAAGCCAGGCCTTGGAGGTTTTTTGATTCTTAGAAATATTACTGCTTAGAAAATATATTAAGTATATATGTATTTATAAAGAAAGGATGTAAAGTATATAAAGGATATGAAGTCATATAAAACACAGGCTTATAATACTTGTAAGATTGCATGGGACTTTTTCTACTATCTTCGGATTTTAGCAAACAATTTGTAACGGTGTGATATAATGCAAAGCAGGTGGTTCTTAATATGAGAAAGTACTGACAGCATATTCTGAGTAGAGCTTCACCATTTGTGAAGTGTGAAGTTTTTCCCTTCAACCATGTCATTGAGCAGGGTGGCAGTTGTTTGTATATTTATTTTCTTTTGCCTCCCATGTTGTTACTGCTTCAAATTTTCTGTCTCAGTCCTTCAACAGGACATAGGTTAGTTAAATATTTTCCCATTGGAAAATGTTGATCAGTCCAAATGTTAATGTTCTGAATCTGTCAACATTTTTGGAACTTTTCATATTTGACAAAATGCCAGCAGGAACCAGAACAGCTCCCATTGTAGGTATTTATGACTGGCATGTCATGAAAATAGCAAGAATATTCAATGAATTACCAAACCCAAGTACAGAAACTAGAGCTGACATATACCTTCCAGAAATACAACTTTAATTTTTCAGTTTGTCACTTTTAAAAAAGGACAAATAAACATTCATACTGATACTTCAGGAGTAAGAAGCACGGCATAGAGGATGGAATGATACTGTTGGGAAGGCTGACTCACGTGAGCTGTCATGATATAGGACTGACCTTGCAGAACAGGAATCACATCAGATACCTGCTTTCTTCTGGGCTTAGTTACAATTTTAGGCAATACAGCAAAGACATGAAATCGAAAGAGACCGTTTGCAGAAACCTGCAATTGTGTAGTTGCCTCCAGAGATCTGCCAATTTGCTGTGGTTTCATGTACACTACATGCATGGGAAGGAAAGAAGCAAAGCAGGAACTATGTTGCTCAGGAAACTGAAATTTCAGCAGATCCCCTGGAGCCATGGGATATGCTGAGAGGATGACATTAATAATGGGCCTTGAAAAGACACCAGGCCTCAATTTTGTACCTATCCTCTTTCACCTGAGCCTGAATAACAGGTTCTCAGTGTACTATTGTCCTGGGTTCAGCAGTAGCATTCAGTTTTCTCAGTCTTAGTAGCTGATGCAGTGCTGTGGGTTTGACTTTCAGCCTGGGAACGGTGCTGATAACACCAATGTTTTTAGTTGCTGCTCAGTAATGTTTACTCTGACCAAGGACTTTCTGAGTCTCATGCTCTGCCAGGGAGGAGGGGAAGTCGGGAGGAAGCAGAGACAGGACACCTGACCCAAACTAACCAAAGAGGTATTCCATACCACAGCACGTCATGCCTATTATATAAACTGGGGGCAGTTACCCGAAAGGGCTAGATCACTGTTCAGGTAGGGCTGGGTATCGATAGGTGGGTGGTGAGCCGTTGTATTCTCTTCTCTTGTTATTTCCCTGATTATTATCATTATTTGTGGCAGCAGTAGTGGTTTTGTGTTATGCCTTGGTCACTGGGCTGTTCTTATCTCAACCCATGGGAGTTAGATTCTTTCAATTCTCCTCCCCATCCCTCAGGGAGCAGGTGGGAGGAAGGGAGGGGAGTGAGGGAGCAGCTGCATAGCTGAGTTACCACAGGGCTTAAATCATGACAGTTCTTTTTGGCACCCAACGTGGGGCACGAAGGGTTGAAATAATGACAGATCTGACCAGAGTGTGTCTAATCATATTTGTGATAAGCATGCATTGTTTCAGATTAATAGTCACTTGTTGCAATGCTGATTTATTGGCTCTCAAAGTTGCTGCTTTTGATCTCACAGTTTCAGCATGTTGTACCTTACTTACAGCCAGTATTTGCTGTCTTAGCATTTCTTAGATGGGGAGTTTGGGCTAAGGTTCTTGTTTCATTGTACTTTATATTACTGACTTGTAACATTATGGATTCATTGATTATGAAACTGATCTGGCTTGCATTCCCAGTATGGTCACCACTTTTATACTTTGGGAGGTATATAATACAAGTGCTTAGCAATTACACATATTTTCACTTCCTCGCATGGTCAACCTGTGAAGGAGACTTTCTCTTACCCTCCCAGCCCATCCACCAGACTGTTTACAACATCATTTGAGAGTTTCGAAGGTTTTGAACAGCCTTTAGGTACCCTTGAGACCTGCTTGCTGATTGTGATGGAAATTGCCATGTTAGCATGCATACAGAGTGTGTTTTACCCACAGCCATTTAGTCCGATCTCAAGAGCTAAGCAGGGTCAGGTTTGGGCCTTGTCTAGGGTTAGATGACGATACAGGAGGACCAAGAGATTTTCCCCGAGGCTGGACAGTCATGAATGGCAGGGAGTGTGGGATAGTATGGGCAAGTATCTAGGCCAGTGGGCCCTTCCAGTGCTTTGGAATTTCACCACTGAACAAATGCAAAATCCAGAAAAATTAGTAAAACACTTAAGTGAGGTGAGCTGCCATTCTGGTCATACCAGAGACGGACAGATCATGGCAATGTGCTGCGGCTTGGTGTATGCTTACAGGACCTTGTTCAACACTATCCAGCACCTTCAAAAGGAAAAAAATGTCCCTGGATCTGATGGCAAAGCAACAGAGAGTGCAGCTACTCTAACTCCAAAACCAGCAGCTACACCAACCCTAGTGACAAGTGCAGCAGCTACTCAAACTTCAGCCACAACAGACAGCGCAGCTATTTCAGCTCCAAGCACAGCACCTACACCAGCCCCAGCAGCAACTACAGCAGCTACTCAAACCCTGACAAAACATTCTGCAGTCACTCCAACCACAGTGATAATCGCTGCAGCTAAAATAGAGAACCAGTTCGTGCCAGTATCGGTTGCCCACGTACACAAGGGGAAAAGCAAACAAAAAAGACAAGAAAGATGAAGAAACAAGGTGAAGAAGCAACCACAATGCACTTACTACCTGGGACAGCATCAGATCAGGAGTCATCATCACATGAAACAGAGGAAGAAGAAGAGGTGACTTTTCAACCTCGGACCTCAACCGAGCTACAGAATATGTGAAAAGATTTAACCCATCAACCAGGGGAGCACATCGTCACCTGGTTGCTCTGATGCAGTCTGACAGTGGGGCCGACGGTCACAAATTAGAAGGTAGGGGAGACAAGCAGCTGGGATCACTTGCTAGGGAAAGGGGAACTGAAAAAGCAATTGCAAGAGAGATACAGTCCCTCAGCCTTTGGAGGCGGCTCTTGGCAGCTGTGAAAGAAAGGTTTCCATGCAAGGACGATATTATGAGTCACTTGGCCAAGTAGACTACTCTAGAGAAAGGCATCCAGTCTGAGGGAATCAGCCATTGCAGAGATCATCTATCACATCAAGCCAAATGCCGGGGATGCATCCATAGATCCAGATGAATTTGAATGTACACAACCCATGTGGCGGAAATTTACACGGAATGCACCATCATCATATGCCCATTCATTGGCAACAGTACCCTGGAATGACATAGGTCACAGCAGTGGATGAAATGATTCATAAACTCCGAGAGTTCAAAGACAATTTCACCCTTTCCATCATCTCAGCTGTGGAAAAACTGTCCCAGGACCTCAAACAATTGAGAAACTATCTATCTGATCTATCCAGCTCCTCACGGGTACCAACACATGTCTCAACTATTAACAGAAGGCGTCCTACTGCCCGAGAGAGAAGATAGAGAAGGTATACACCACGGGACACCCTATGGTTTTACCTGCTGGATCACAGAGAAGACATGAGGAAGTGGGATGGAAAACCTACCTCAGCTCTGGAGGAACAAATGTGTGAACTGAAGAGGAGAACAAAGGTCAAGGCTGATCATTCCATGAAAGCTGTGGCTTCATTCTCTGGTGAGCAGGTTCCCAGATGGAGAGGAAGAGCTGATTTTACTCCAGCTCCTGTGATAAAGAAGAATAATCCCTTTTTTACAAGACATTAGTGTCCAGTGTTGTGATGACTATTAGAGGGGCCCTGTCTCCAGCCAGGTGGAGGTAGGGGACAATCAGATTTACTGGACTTTGTGGAACAGATGGCCTGGCACATCAGTCCCACAGAAGTATAAGGCTCTAGTAGATACTGGTGCACAGTGTACCCTGATGCCAT
>WYDI02017217.1:0-16860 GCA_009867235.2 Psittacus erithacus
GAGCTGAGGAACAATTCCTGCCCCAGAGGGTGCTCAGGCATTGGAACAGGCTGCCCAGGGCAGTGCTGCAGTCACTGCTCTCATTCTTCCTACTCATGACTATGGCCAGCCTCCCTCTGTCTTTCCTGTCCCAGTGAGGTTCAGTGAGAGCCCCAGCAAAGGAATCGACACCAAAAGGAGGAGGAGGGATGTATTTCCCTGCTGTAGCAAGAAGACGTTTCCTTGCTTGGGAAGCACTCTCTTTTCTGGAGCAAACTAATGGCCAACAGCGCAAAGGCACTTGCAAATCCCAGATTCAACCATGGGGCTATTATGCTTAAGAAGCTGTGGATGGACTCTTATGGTTGCTACCTAATTCTTATCCCTAGGAGGATCATCTTCCATTGTGCAGGATTAAAACTGGAGCACTAGCCTGTAACAAAATAAACACCTGGGATGTAACTAGAAGGAGTAAATGCTTTCTATTCTCACATCTATTTGTTTCTCTTAGTAGGAAACAACTTCCACTGCGAGTGGAAACTCAACGTTTGGGTGGTTTAAGATTTGGGTTCTTTTAAAGAGTAAACGGAGATCACAGAAACCATAATATTTAAGAGGTAGACAGTCAGCTGGGCAGTCTGAGCAGGACAATCCTGTCCTCATAGCTAAGCCAGGCACTCAGCACACTGCATTTCACAGTTAAAACACCAACACTGAGAGAACAGTTTGTCCCAGCAGCTCCTAATGAGTGCAGAAAGCTGTCAAAGAGCTTTCCTTGGACAGCAGTCAGAGGAGGGACATGAGGATTCCTGCAGGAGAACAAGCTGCATTGTCACCACCAGGAGAAATACAAGTGTTTAATTTGGGGGATCTGGCATAAGACAGTTACTGTAGGTGGGACGTGCTGCCTGAACCTAATCTGTCAACCATATGCTTGGGAATAGTTCCTATGAGCATATTCCCATGGAAAGTGTTCAAGGCCAGGTTGGATGTGGCTTGGAGCAAGCTGCTCTAGTGGAAGGTGTCCCTGCCCATGGCAGGGGATTGAAGCTGGATGAGCTTTAAGGTCCCTTCTAACCCAAAGCATTCCAGCATCCTATTACTGGAGCTTGTGTATAGGTATGAGTGAGTACTTGTGGTCTTCACTCCTCATCCAAAGGTGACCATGACATCTCCAAACAGGAACATTTCTTTCCCAACAAGGAGAATTTGCCAGCTCTCAGCTCCTGTTTTCTGTTCCTCTCCTAAGCATTTGTTGCTGTCTTGCGGAGTTTCAAGCACACAGTTTCTCACTGCCCAGCTCTGCTGATGCCCAGGGGTGTAATTCGGCTCAGTGTGGTACCCATGGCAAAACTCCCAGTTGCATTAGGTGAAATATATCTTTATGCAGGAAGCTTAAATGACTTGTTTAAAGCTACAAGAAAAGGAGTTAATTAGGCCATAGAGGGCTTGTGTTGACTAGCTGCCTTTAATCCCTCCAGTGTAGAAAGGATAATATGTAATGGGAATTTTTCATTTAGTCGTTTCAAGCTTTGAGAACTGTTGGGCTCGCGATGCTGTTAATGCTGGTCCCTGGGCCAAGAAAGTGTCATCTCCGTTTCTACCACTAAACTCAAACAATGTGCTGCTGAAACACAGCTATATTTAGGGGCATAATCTGTTCTAAGGACCAAAGCGAACATCTAACAAGGGAGTCTGGGAAGGAAATTCCCTGAAGGTGGGTTATTTCAGAGCCGCTTGCTGCTGAACACGCTTTCTTCCAAAGCAGCCATTATGGGGGAGAGTAATGGACCCCTGGACCCTTTCTCTGTTCCATTTATACACCTGCCTTGGCAGACCTTGAGGGACTGAAAGACTTCTCTCATGAGCATCACTGTATGGTGAAGGTTCTTCTAGTTCCATGTGAATCTGCTCCATGACTTTGCCACTACTCGTTATCAAGCCTCTATCATGCTCCACGTCCTGCAGTAACCAAACTTTCCATGGAATGCTTTTGCAGCTGAACCTTTCTCATGCATGAACCCAGTGCCCTTCCTAAAAGAATGGCTTTTATGGGCACTGCTCCTTTCACCTTCAGGGCTGTGCATTTGGAGATACAGCAAGTTAAGAATTTCCTTATTGCATATTAATGCCCTTAATGTGCTTTGAACCTTTTCATTTTAATTGCATTAGCTGCCATTCTATTTAAAGTTCCTACAATCTGGTTACTCTTATTCAAATCAGGTTTCCGATTCTCCACACTTAGCTGCTGTTTTCCGCTTTGCTAAATGTGGAGCTCTTTTGCCTGCGACCTTAAAATCAGCATTAGCACCTCGCAAAGGGCAAATGGGAAGGGACAACCCCCTTCTCCGCAGCCATAGGACCTGATCTTACCCCCACTCGAGCAAAGCAGGTGAGGCAATGATTTCTCCCTCATGCACTTCTTAGTTTTCATTTTCCAGCTGTAGAACCACTTTTCCAGATGCGTGACACCGAGGCAAGGAGGAGGCAATGAGCTGGTGGGAGCCTGCGCAGTCATCGCTCCTTGCCTCAGTTTCCCAAAGCTGAGATTACAGCCACCGGAGTTTTCTCCTGCTGCCCTATGACACTGCCCTGGACTCGGTAGAAGAAAACACAATGAAAGAAGATCAGCTGCAATTAAGCAGGATCAAAATAGTTCCCCTCCCATTTAAACAAGCAAATTAAGCCACGGGTTTTTTTTTGCCTGTGCCCATTTATCAGCTGTTTCTATGGAAACACTTGTTTTTCTTAATACTGTGTCTCATTTGTATCATGGTAACACCCTGTAATCCTGGTCCCATTGTCCTGGCTTCAGTGGAAACGTGCAAAGAGAGAGGCTTTTAGTAAAGATCTTGCTGCCTGCTTCAGACTTTCACACTGGTTAACTTCAACTGATAACACCTGTTACCTTACACTGATGCTACTGTACAGTAGTCACTATTAGTTTGGTTGCAGTGGTTTCTCCCAGCATAGGCTCAATATTCCCCTTCCTGGCTTGAACTGAGCTGAAACAAATTTGATTGCAGTTGAGGAATTGATGTTTACTCAGCAATTTGCAATCCTTTAACTGAACTGGTTTCAAATCACAACTTCAATAAACCACTTGAACTGCCTTGAGCAAGGCTATTCCTCACCGTCAGAAACTTCGTGGGGGCTTTGTCCGGTCCTTGTGTAAGACTGACTCTCATGGCTCTCTTGTCCAGTAAAAAACAGAGAAAACAGGATTTTGCATGGAGGAAAGCTTCTGCTGAACTAATATTCCTGTTTCTCTCACAGGCAATAGGATTTCAAAGCACCTCTGCAGAACTCTTCTAAACCAAGGCGTCTTTGGAAATACGGATCCTATTGACTTACTCATCCAGCCTATAAATCCAAGCACAACCACTACCATCAGAACACCCTTCCTTGAAAACCTCTCACTCTTTGAAACACACAGGGATTACTGGGTATGTCCTAAGGACACATCCCTAATGCTTAAAGGTGTCTACACTGCTGTACGCTTCCTGAACAGTTACAGAGGATTGAAGGCCACGAACACTGATGTTTCCTTTTAGCATCTCTCAGTGAAATTAATCTCACAACAAAGATTACACGGATGCTTTCAAATGACAATTAATCATATTCAGAGGCCAGAAATAGCTGTGTGCTATTTCTATTGTGGCTGCCTTTGATCTGCTCTGGTGAATGCATTAAAGTTTGAGGAGTCTCTGACGAGTCTACAAACTCCATCTCATGCGAGGGGTTGGGCATCTTCTAGCGAAGGCCAGAGCCCAGTTCTGCAGCCTAAGCCTGCCTGTACTGGGTAAAGACTTGCAGAACCAGGCCCTTGGTGGCCTCTGCTCCCTGCTTAATTTGCTGTTATTTGTTTAGCTCCTGTGCAACAGAGGTTTCCTTAGCAACTGCTGTATCCTTTTACAAGTCATTGTTAATGACACACATTGACGTCGGCTGTGTACGAGGATGCTAAAAAGGATGGCACCCAATAAAAATAACCTTGGTGATTACCCAGTTTCCTTAAGTAAACACCACTATTATCCATCAGGAACTTGCTAGAGGGACTTCTCTTTTGAACAATAATGTATGCTGCCTTTAGCATTACCAATGGGAGCCTTTTTAAGGCTTGCAAAGGTCAATAGGAAAATCTCTTGTCCTTTTCTCTTTGTGCCTAATGCCAACACTTACTGGCATATGTCTGGCCAGGAGAGAGGCAATTGCTCTCTAGATTGTCTTGCTTCTAAAGCCTAAGATCCAATTTCCTGCACAGAGAAAACACTACTTTGTTGTTAAGCGATGGGAGGTGGAGGAGCTCTGGGCCCTGTTCTCAGCTTTCCTTGCACACTTCTTGCCTGATGGTCTCCAAACCAGTCGGGTTCAGGTTCCCCAAAACAGGGACACTACTACTCCTCATTACAAATCAAGCAAACCAGTGGCTCCTTCCTCCTGCAGATTCCCTGCACTGAAGAAGCTGCAAAGAAAAGATCAGTGGAAGCAGAATAAAGCTTCCCAACAGGGTGAAAACCATCAATTTTCTTCACTGACACCATTCCCCCTCCAACTCCATGTAACATCTGGTCCTGAAGACAGTGGGAGATGATCAACTTAGTTAATTGCTGAGTTCATTAAAGTTTTGCTGCAGATATTGGCCAGAGGCAAAGGAAAAGATGGCTCAGAGCCATTGTCCAACATGATATCAATAGGAGCTTGTGCATGTAGCTGATATCTGTTGAAGGAGCAGGTAGAGTAGCCTACGTTGAGTTCATATTGCCAGTCCTACGCTCTGATTGGTACCAGAGAGAGCTAGTTTACAGCTCGCCTGTATCTGGTTTATTCATCTAGAATGCTGACATGCCCTGAAATGGAATTTGGAGGGTTTCCCATGGCAAATTATGACTTTTGCATCAAAACCTGATTATTTTCCAGTTTGTGATTATTATTTTTTGACAAAAAGTTGACGCTATTTGTTTGCAGATAAAACTGGATTTGCTCTTTTTTTCTGGTGAAAAGATGAAAAAACATTGAGACAAACATGCTTTCCATGAGTGTTTTCAATTTAGTTGGAAAACTCAAGTTTATGCAAGAAAATGAGAGAAGAAAGTTCAAAAGCATTTTCTACCAGTCCCAAGGCCTGCACATCTCTGGTTTAGCACATTACATGGCTGGGGTACAGCTTGACTCCAAAGCAGATCCAGGTCAGGAGATCAAGCTGAGCCTCTCTTCACTTCCCCCTCTACACCTAGGGGTGCACTGATCTGGGGTTTGATTCAGGCTTATCTCAGTAGGGGTTTCATCCTAAGTGCATGCAATACCCTCTTGCTTTCCCCTTCAAATGCAACAGAATTGTGGGCTCAGGGAGATGAAGGTTTTGTTATCTCAATGAATTCCTGAGAAGCTGCACACTAACCTCAGGCTTGGATACATAAAGAAGGTAATGGAGCGATGGTCTCTAACTTACCTGAGCTGAGGATCTCACCAGCACCCCTGGGACAAGCAGCTCAAACCCAGCTCTAACCCAGCAGCATTTGTCTTCATTTCAGGTTCTTTAATACCAAACGATGCTAAAACTGGAGGACAGTGACTGTAACCTCAAAATGAGAACCCAAATTTGACCAGAACTTGCCATTGCAGTCTGTTTTCATCTTGGGCTGCAACTCTTTTCAAGTGAGTGGTAACCAAGGACCAATATTCCCTTCTAATTCTTCACAGCTCAGTCTATAGGCTTTGCATTTTCAATCACTTTCTGTAACTAACCAAAACAATAAACCAGCTTTCATTGGCTTGGCAAAAAACAGGCTTAAGGAAGCTCTTATGTGTAGGTAGCTCCTTTCTGCCATCACAGTGCAAAGTGCCTAAAGCTGCTGTGACCTGGTACAGCACAAGTGCTGCACATTCCCCTTCAAGCAAGCACAGGTGAAATGGCCCAGACCAAGCATTCCTCTGGGTGTTCTGACCCATACAAGGAGACTTGGAGGGGCTGGGATAGAAGGTAAGTTGGGCTGGGAAAGCTGGTCTGCTCCAAAGATTCCTTTTCAGTATGGCTGAAGAAAGCAGGGAAGCCTGGAACTCGGAGGCAGGAAAAGCCTGGAGCGAATCCCTTATTTACTTTCCTTGTGGTGGTTGTTTTCCCTCTTTTTCCCTTGCCCCCACAGAGAAGAGACCTAAGTTCTACTTGCAGTTTTGCTTCATGACGTCGGATATGGCCTTTCGGTCTTCTCTGCCTTCGTTTCCCAAGTATAAAGTGGGGATATTCATAGAAGCAGAGTCAGAAGGGGACTCCAGGTCAACACCCAGCTCCCTCTTCCAAGATGGGAGCAGTTTTATCCGTGTCATTTCCAAAAGCCTGATCCTGAGAGCTGGAAATCGCTCTTGAAAAGCAGTAAGTTCTTTGTGAACTTGTGGGAAGCTGTTTTCGAAACTTGGTTTCTTTATTGCTGGGATGTTTTTCCTGGATTTATCCTAAGTCATGCCTCTTCTCATGTGTGCATCACGGCCCTGAAGAGCAAAGCTCTATTTACAGCAGGGATTTAGTTAAGGACTTTAAATGTAGAATCACTTTGGAAAGTACCTGTAGGAAACAGTATCTACAATACAGATAGTATTATCTATATATCATCTATATTACAGTATCTATGCCTAGTATATCTATATTATAGTATCTATAATAGTATTATCATTACTATTACTATTCCTTCATCAAAAGGCAGCTTCCTACACAAGCATTCAGAGGGCACACAAACAACAGTATGCCTCATCTAAGGGATCTGAGTGCCCAGCTCCCAGAACTGGAAACCAAAACCCATTTAGCGTCAGAGCAGGATGTGATTAGAGACTGATGGCATCTCTATGGGCACAAACGTAACTGAACCTCCTGTTCTCAGTGCGGAGCAAAGCTGCCCATGAGGATGCATTCTGATTTCTTCCACCTTACAGCATAAGTGCAATGTTTGAGCAGGTAGGTTAGTGCCTTGTTGTTAACCTCTGGCAGGAAATACGCAGTCAGGCTTGTGAACATTGAGCGTGGCCAATTTCTACTCTGATTATAAGGCAGCAGTTTTCACCAGTACTAATGACTCTGTACAGTGTGAAGCAATAGAGAAGCAGGTTCTTTTGGAGATAAGTCAGTGCTGAGGCTTCTGTGAGTTACTGCTCTGTATGGTCATGCTTTAAATCCCCAGATGCTCAGATCTCTTACCCACGGCTTTAAAAGCAAGCGCTTTCCATTGTCTAGAAGTTATAAGGCAATAAAAACCAGGGCGCTATTTCAGTCCCGATACATAAACATGCACATAAAGTTGATAGCAACCAAGCTGAGCAGCTGAGTGTCTCGTGAAACTCCTGCTCATGGCTTTCTAGTCCTGCATTAGCTATTAGTGACCATATTCTGCAGAACACACACAGCGGGAATGTGCCTGGCTAATCTGCCCGAGCAATCTCACCCCTCTCTTGCTAAGGGGGAATTTGTGAGAGTTTCCTTTGCATCATTAGAGGAGACATCTAAAAGGAGGTCTAAAAAGGCTGTTAGAAAATTGGCTGTTCAGTTGTGACAACAAACACGGCTTTAGGGAAGGGGGAGTAGTCATTAAGATGTTTAGCCACAACAACGATTGACAATGGGTGTGCATGGGGGGAAGCAGGGGTAAACATCCCCTATGGGGTTTGCTCTGGGGAGGGATGTCAGCCGGACCAGTTTCAGACCGAAAGCCAGATTCCTTCGAGGCAGGATGTTTATAACCACTCTGGGGCTGACGCTTGTGTCCACTGCCCTTATACACCCATGCTGTGTCTCTGTCACCACCACTGCGTCATCCTCCTGCTCCTTTGCTGCATCATCCCCTTATTCTTTTTCCTCCCTGTCTTAATCATTCTCTGCTTAGAATCCTGCCGCTTGCACAGTGCACACAGGGAGATGGTCCCTCAAGTCCCTGACACAGCTGTCTGCTGGCATGAACCAGAAGCTGCAGCCCTGTGCCATTTAGACCTGCTCCTACACCTTGCAGTCTCTCTCTTCTCCTCTTTCTTCCCTTCCTCCTGTTTTGGCTCTTCCATTACCCCATTCATCTTTGATGTCTCTCCACCTCCCCCATTATTTTCTACCCTCTCCAGTTCCCCTCTCCTCTTCCAAACTCTTCATGTGCTCCATGCTGCAGCCCCTGCCTGTTCCAGCATCTGCACTCTCCTTCACCTCAGCCCTTTTACCCCTCTGCTTCCCGTTCCATGACTGGATATGAAAGCACTGGTGCCTGGTATCCAAACCAGACCAGTAAGGAGGGACAGAAACCGCACTCGGACACACTAACCCGAATGGGCTTCCCAGCTGCCTGCTGAGAAAGTGCATCCGAGCTGTTGACTCAGCCCTCACCCCCGCCTTGCTCCTTCCGGGGGGCCTGGGAGCCGGCGCAGGGGGGCTGCTGGCCCCCGGCCATGCCACCAACTTGCTCGAGTTAAAGCCTCGTGCATTTACTTGGGCTCCCCTGCTCCTGCCTCCCAGGGGAAGTGGGGGATGCACACAAAAGGGCAGCAGTGCTTTGCTTCCCTTGCCTTTGCTTTCCCAATTTTCCCCCTTTTATTCTCTCCTTTTTTTGTCCCTTTAAAGTCTTGTTCTACACAAAGGCTTCCCGCTGTCGCTGGGGACCTGGCAGGGCTCCTGAACGGGGGGGGCAGGATGGGAAGAGGACAGCACTGGAAAGGAAGAAAAGGGCTCTGATTCAGCAGAGCAGGTCTGTGACTCAAAGGGCTCCTGCTCTTTGAAAGGGCAAGATTCTACAATGTTATCGTTATTACAAATGAGGCGAGCAAAGGAAATCACTGGTGTGATAAATACGGGAATGCAAACAGAGGGAAGAACACAGGCAGCAGGGAAACCTCCCTGCACCACCTCTGGCAAAAGCCCTTGACCCCCTTCTTCACGCATCTGTGATCCCACAAAGTCAGGATATGAACCATCCCTGTAGTCCCTCCCAGCCTGGCTCCGATTGCTGCCACCATTGGACAAAAGGACCAACCTGGGACATTTGCTGACCTGACACAAGGGCAGAGAGAGTGTTTTACCACTAAGGAATAGCCCAGCAACTCCTCCAGCTCTCTGCCTAGGGACCCGCTGATGTGGGAGCTTAACAAACCCGAGCATGTCACCAGGGGATTAAAACAAGCTGCGAGGCTGAATCGCAGTGGAGAGGGCGACCTGAACAATGCGCTGGTTGATTAATGCCCTGATGAAGTGGGGAGATGGGAAAGGACTTTTCTGGCATGGACCAAGTGGCAACAAGCAGAAGTTCTACACATTCTTCAGCCCTCAGCAGTGAGGACAGACCCAGCAGCAGCACTGTGCTCAGGAAAGCATCTGCAGACATTTTGGCTCTTCTCTGTGCACCTACAGAGATGCAAGTGCAAATCGTTCCCCCTACACGCGTTAATCTCTGCCTTAGTTCTACCTGGTTGATGCCAAAGGGAACAGATTCATCTGCTCAGAGGTTTTAGGCTTCTTTTAGCACTGTCTGCATTAGGTTAAGTGTGTGTTACTAAGCGCTAGCTTGGTTGCTGGAAACTCAACGCTGCATTGTAGAAAGTGCCTCCTATCAGGTTGACTTTCATCCCAAGTATTCTTAGCAAAAGTGAATGCAGACATCATACCCTAGAACTACAAAGTGCTTCATCCAAGGCAGTTTGCATACAGACTAACAGCCAGTTCAACAAGTTGATGTATCAGAGTTGGCTTTGAACACAAGTCCTTGAGATCTATTAGAAATCAGAGTCTGAAAATAGCATGCAAAGAAACCAGAAGGGTTTTTTCTCCTCTAAACCTGTACCTTGAATTTCCCCTTTAGTAGCTCAGCAATGTTATTTCATTTACTTCTGTTTAAATGAGCTTTTAATGTATTTCTTCAGGAAGTGCATTACCCTGATCCGAAGGGTCTGTAATTGGTTTGCAGGAAAATGCTTGAGATTTCTCATCACTTATGCATATAATTACCGGCCTTAGAGAAAATTGAGAGTTTAGTTCCTTTGTAAGACAGTAACATGCAAAAGGGGAAAAAAATAAGGGAAAGCAGGAATCATTTGGAATTCATTAGAGTCTGGCACAAGGCAGAATATTCCATAAAATTAACCTGGGAACTGAAAACAGCAACTACTGATCTGCAGTGTTACTGAACCTGAAAATCGAGTTTGCTTGTGAACCACTGTAAAATTCCACTGTCTTCATCATCAGATGTTATTTACATGGAAAAAAGGGATATGATGGTGGGTTGGTCGTCCAGGTCCATCTCAGGAGTTCTATGCTCTGCCTCTCGAGTCACTTCCAGTTACTTCTCCCCCCTATTCCCCAACATCCCTCTACAATAAATTACGTCTATTGCAGCATTTGCTTGAACTTCTGGATGGAACCTGAAATGCCTTTGTGCAGAGCAATGGCTAACCCGACTTCACCCAGCTCGCCCTCCAGATGCTGTGCTACACCTCAGGCTCTCTCCACGCTGAATTTAATACAACTTCTTAGATGCCCAACTGGGCACATCACAAGCATAAGGAGAGAAATGTTGAGTGACTGAGGAAGTGCGCTCATACCTAGCACCCACGAGGAGCTGGGACCCTGGTTATCTTTCCTAATAGCATCCTTGGGGCTTTTTTCCTTTTTATGATTTTTACTTTATATTTGTGGAGTATTTAATGAACATCTTTGTGCCACTTCCAGTATTCTAGTTCACCTTGCTGCAGACGTACTGCTCTGAGCTGCACCAGGGAGCTATTAGTTTCTGGGAACCACAGGAAGCTTTAGATCAGAGACACTTCTTCCCTGTTGCTTCGCTGACCTTCTGAGCAGCTTTCCATTGGAAGGGACAAGAGCTGGCTTTCAAGCAAAAGCAGTGCTTATTGCGCTCTCATTATCTTCCTGAAGATAACAGCTATTGGTAGAAGGACTAATGCAGAGAACTTCCAGTATTTAACAACTTAACACAGCCTGAGTGTGTCTGAAAGCTTACTGTGTCTACAAGAAGAGGGTATCAAAATGAGTTCCTATAGAGAAGCCTTGAAAGAAACAAGCTCAGCCAACTTAACTTCACCCTCCCACTGTGAGGCTTTGCGTTAAGACCACATCAAAGTTTTCTGCCTGAATCTAAGGAATTTTACTCCGTTAAAGTGGAGTTTGCCACTTCTGCTGAGGATCTGCAAGAGGACCCACACTGAGGCCCAACTCAGCCTAAGCCGTGCTATAAGCACTGCACCCCTCTGTTTCTTCATGAGTTATTTAACTGTGCCTCATTAGGGTTAGCATTCAGGCACAGACCTCTGTCTCTGTGTTTGCCTAGCGCTGTCCCGCTGCAGTATCAGCCCTTGCTGGCATCGCTGCGATAAAACTAATTAGTAACGCCTGCAATAGTGGAAAAGCATCATTCAAAACAGCCTCTAAACAAGACAGTGGTTGAACAATTTAGACTCTCCAGTCGCCTCAGATATACCACAGAGTCTGGTGACTGGAGCCAGATTTATTAGTCCTTGAATGACAGTCCGTAAGTGAATGCGGTTAAAAAGCAAGAAACCATTGGGCTCACCACAGCAGCTCAGGGAGGATGACCTATGAATCACTCTGTAGGAAGTCCATATTGGTTCCCTAATAAAAATGTACATTGAAGCAGCTGAACAGAAGGTTGGTTGTCCAGGCTGGTTTGATTCCAAGGGCTTCCTAATGAATTCAAGGCTGAGATTCCCCCGTTACATGTTAACATGAATGATGGCTTTGATGGGAAGTACAGATTGAGGAGATGAAGCAGGTCTAATGCCGGGTGGCAGTGTGCCTTCCATGGACCACTTTGCAATGGCCTGTGCAGACAGTGTGTTTAGAGTCCTGTGGTCTTTAGTCAGGCAACACTCAACAACGATGCTGCCATTAATCATATTTGGTCATCTTTTTTCCAACAGGCCGATAAAACCTGACTGCTTCTACAGCCCTCACACTCTGTCCTCACTCAAATACCATTGCTCTCCAAGCCCATAACTCCAAACTTGTACCTTACAGAGGTATATGCACCTATTTCCTCTGATCTTCTGTTCTAAAGCATCGGGTTGAGACTCGGGGGATCTGGGTTGTCACCCTGGCTACACATGATTTTTGGCAAGCCACTTCCTCATCCTCTGCCTGGTTTTCTATTTGGGGAAAGGAACTAATAATTCTGCCTCTGTCAAACTGCTTTCCTGGTCTCTTTAGGCTCCTTGGAGAAGAGTCAGACTCTTGCAAATTGTTTATGCAGTGCCTAGCATGAGGGAGCCAAGATCTAGGATCTAAAGAATGTACCATAAGTCTGTACAACAAACTTACTCCAACTCTATGATACATCTGCTCTTTAAGCCTTCATCTTCAGCTCAAGTTTTATTCTGGTAGCCACAAGCACAAAGCAACGTACACAAATAAACTTGTTCTTTCCAATGAAATTTGACATCCTCCAACATCCTATGGCCGTCATGTGCATTGTACTGACAGACAGCTGCTATTTGTTCAGCTTCTTTTCCTCATCCTTGAGGAAGAGTCATATTGACTTAATCCATGGCTTATGAAAAGAATGTTCCCATCAGTTCACAAGTTGAGAGAAAAGAGAAAGTGAGCCTTTACCTAACCAAGACTTGAGCTATGTGGTAGCTCCAGTGTATGAAGATGCAGTCCAGAAGCAAATCTACCTACGGGAATAAATATATCTTCAGTTAAAAGGTTTTGATGTCTGATTGTGACACAGAGATCTACACCTACATCTATAGAAACTCAGAAATAGAGAGACAACCATATGCAAGTGTTTGTGGTTGTATCTGCCAAGCCTACATACCTGTAAGTATCCTTATATGAAATGTGCAGCCTCCCTCCAAGCCTAAAGGTATGCACATGGTAGGAAGTGGGTCACTTTTCCGTTTGGGAAGGGGGGGTTAAACACAAAAGGACATGTTTCCTTGCATGTTCCTCACGCCGCATGAGCGGCCAACAATGACAGTGAACAACGTGTCCAAGTTGTTAGCTGAGCTATTTTCTCAACCACAAAATAAGTGGATTACTGACCAAAAAATCACTGCTCCTGCCAAGGCACAGTTTTCAAAAACACAAAATGAAAAGGAATAAAAATCAAACAGATTTAACCCATGAAAAAAACCCCAGGGAAAAATGAGGAGAACACAGTAAGCGTCAAGCGACAAAGGAACTCATCTGCTGGTAAACTAAGGTGTCAGGAAGAGTAAGTTTTCTTTCCTGCTCTGCCCAAGAACCCACAAACTGAGTCAATTCAACTCTCCAGTGCTTCCTTTTTACCACCTGTGCAATAGGGACAGGAGAACTTTGCAGCCACACAGGGCTGCTTTAGGTCTTTATCTGCTTGAAGCAATTTGAGTTTCACAGTCTAGATTGTACTTGATCAACACCCAGGAAGATAAGGATGTATTCTTGGTTTGTAAAAGTAAGGAAAGAGGAGTAACAGTTATTCTGGGTTACATATAAGTACTAAAGAAATACTGGCTGGATTCTCAGTTGGTGGAAATGGATCTTGTGTTGCTGCCAGCAGAGCTGTGCTGGTTAGTACCTAACACAGTCCTTTCCTTCCTGTGCAGTAGCATCGATCTTAAAGCTATTTTCAGCACAGGAACTAACCAGTGCAAGTGAATCAGAGTACAGCTGGTTGTACTACAACAGCTATTGGGAAATATTTTATATCCAGGTTCTGGTTCATTGCCTATACTTGAAATAATTGTGATTAGCTTGGCCTCCAAAGTTCCTTCATGTTCATTCCTAACATATTTCATATTACTTTAACCGTGAAATATAAAGTACGGCCATATGTGTTTTGCAGTCAAATTCTTCAGTGAATACCTCATGCCATGTGCCCCTCCATCACTTGGGTTCAGTTGGGATGTCAGTCAGAAGTGCTAATGCACAGTAACTCTGATGGGATAACACTGATGCTCACACAAAGCTACTCTTGCCCCAGTTTTCTATGACTTCCATGCTATGATGCAGATTTGATGATCTAAAAGGCTGTTTCTCATCTCTGACATCTCTGATCCTCTGACATTTAAACAAAAGGCAATCATCCCACGGCTGCAGTTATGCAGAACTGGAATCTCGCCATTCACAATATTACCCTCATCTTTCCACTGACGCGGTGAAGCTGCCTGCGTGCTTCAGAGGAGCTTCCAAGCAGGATAACTCCATAGCGCTGATCAGCGAATACTGAGCTATAGCTTCAGTTAAAGGCTAACACAAGAACGGCAGTTGCTTAATCTAAAGTTTGTGGCTGATAATCATTAGAGCTGACTGCAGACTGTTAGAAAATAGCTACTCTTCTGCTTTTGCCATTAGCACCAGCAATGCTGCCCGGGTGCTCACTGAGATCCCAGTGGTACAGAGGGTGAGATGGTAGAGATGGACTCCATAGATCCAATTCCTCATGCAATGGATGGGGATTCATGTGCAGAACACGCAGCGATGAGCTCTGAAGCCTGTCTGTGTGCTTAGAAACGGGGTTTAGTGGCGAGGTTGGCAGTGCTGGGTTAATGGTTGGACTCCATGATCTTAAAGGTCTTTTCTAGCCTAAACAATCCTATGACTCTGCACTTCCATAACAGGCCTCTCTCCTTGGAGTACTCCCCTTCCTTATCCCAAGAGAGCTGCTATGCCAGTGATGACTTCTGTTCTGAATTTCAACTTGTTAAAAAGGAGAACAAAAGGCATCACAGGTCACTTACATAAAGGAAGGAATATATTGTCTTCATCAAACAATCAAGAACAATGAGAAAGGTCATAAAAACATACAGAAGGCCAACATTTCAGCTGGTGGAAGTAACTGAGCTCCACTGGTGACGCTGGTTCATCAGCTTTAACGGCATGATGCAGTTCTACCCCATCTGAAGCTGCAATTTGCAGATGAACAATTCGTGCCCAGAAAAAAGATGGAAAACAAACCCCAAAGTCCAGCCAAATCCTGCAGATACATTACTTTCAATACATGGTTTTCTCTGACTTATTCCCCAGCCTGCAGCTGATGAAATACTCCTTTTCAATACATTCTTATTTTCCTCTTTATTGCACAACTGTTTCAAAGTATTGCAAAGCTCCAAGGACTAATGAGGCTACTGGCTAGATTTATGTATTGAACTGTTCCCTGAGTCCTACATCATTAAACTGACAACTCCAGATGGCACAGACCAAATGCCATTCACTTCAGCTCAGTGGCCTACAGAGAGGTCCTACAGAACCTGCATATGGATTGCAAAAGGCAAATGACTGGTGTTCTGCTGGCACCTGAGCCAGCATGAAGATGTTGATGGCCTCTCTTCCCTACCCTGCTCTTTCTATATGGGATCCCTTGCGCCTTAGCACTGGAGCACACTGCAAAGGGTGCCATCAACGTCCTCATTGCTGGTTATCAAGGCTTGGCATGCCTGCTCACTGAAAGCCAAATCTCGAGGCATTTAGTGTTACAAAGCCTTCCCACTCCCTTTCTCCACCTCCTCTGCTGAGGGTTTTCCATATGTAAGAGCTAAGATATGAAGATTCGAGAAGTTGGCTCTGGATGCATGGAGAATTCTTGTCTCCAGGACTGTCAGCAGTAACATGCACTCATTATTATTTTGATGTTGGCTATTTTGCCAAGGCAAATTACTGCTTTCAAAGCTGACTAAAAGCTCTTCCCTGGGATGAATCTGTCCCCTTTTATTTATTGCATAACCAGCCCTCGAAAAAGACTCAGAAGGGTTGAGTGGAGGCAGCCTTGTGCCGCTTACACGCATGGGATATTCTCTTTATATTAGTCACTGAACAGATGTGCCTTGTCATATGATGCATGAAGTAGCATTGGGAAGAAACAGACAACTAACTCACCCTTTTGAACTGAAGAAGTTCCATGAGCAGTTGCTCACCCAGGCATCAGATCTACCTTTAGCATGAAGAACACGGAGGAAGGAAAGAAAGAACCAATGAACCCAATGTCCCTTCCAAGCAAGGCATCAGTTGGGTATCATTTGGAAGCCTTTGGAAAGAAGACTAAAGCATTTCTTTTCCTGAGAAGGTTACTTTGATGGTAGTTACTGCAGTTCCCTTTTTCAGTCTTGGAAATCATTTTAGGAGGTGGAAAGTTAAATTTAGGTGTTTCTTTCCCTGGCTGGTAACAACACAAAGGAAAGTTGAAGGAGTAAAAGCAGAGCACTGCAGTTTTACAGCACTTAACTTGCTATCGTATAGCTTAGTAGAGCGATAGAAGCATCAGACCCCCATGTTTTATAGACCTGATGAAAGTTGTACATTGCAAAAGCCATTTGCTGACAGCGCTTTAAGCTACATCTTAATGTTACCTTTCAGAGCATGCATGATGTATATCGTCCTGGTGGCTCAGTTCACAATGCGGGATCCCTCCGGCCTCCTCCAGGCTGAACATTCAGAGAGATGGTTGTGATTCCTGGCAGAAATGAAAATGAGAAGCAGCTATAGTTTGTCTGGTGAAGTTGTTTAAATCCACAGCGCAAACCAAGGCAAAAGTGTCTATTTACACGTAGGACCACTGAATGGGAACACCGGGGTGTTTCTCTGGTAGGGAAGTGTTGGTGCTACTATTAAAAGCTGAAAAGCCGATTCCATCTCCACTGATGGAAAACCACAGGAGCTTCAGTAAATGCAACACCAATCTGAGCAGGTCTACAGAGCGCTGGTTCTGACACCAGCATCTAGAGCATCGGTGGAAGCCACAGTTCCAGTTATTACTTAAAAATACAAGAGTGGTGGTGTTTGAGAGCAGCAATAAGCACATGTGGCAACTTATTCACAGTTACCTGGGGCTCAGATAACACTGGCACAGGGTGCCCAGAGAAGCTGTGGCTGCCCCATCCCTGGCAGTGTTCAAGGCCAGGTTGGACACAGGG